>PVKU01003399.1:130909-180574 GCA_004027475.1 Anoura caudifer | reverse complement strand
AAAAAAAAAAAAAAAAAAAAAAAACTCACCAAAAGAAAGGAAAGGAGGAAGCCCCAGAAAGAATGCTAAATGAAACAGAGGCAACTCAACTATCAGATTTTGAGTTCAAAGCAATGGTTGTCCAGAAGCTCCATGAACTCTCAATGAGCTACCAGAAACTGCAGGGAAGCTGCGACGGAGTCACTACAAACTATATTGACATGAAAAAGGAAAAAGAAACTATCAATATGGGACAAGAGGAAATGAAGAATATAATTTCTGAACTGAAAAACACAGTGGAAGGAATGAAATGCAGAATTGATGAAGCAGAAGATCAGATCAGTGAGCTGGAGAACCAAGTAGAAAAAAACATCCAGAAATAGTAAGAAAAGGAAAGCAGGCTCAGAAAGAATGAGGAGGGTTTAAGAGAAATGCAAGGCAATATGAAATGTAACAATATTCGTATAATAGGGATACCAGAAGAAGAAGAAGAAGAGCAAGGGATAGAAACCCTATTTGAAAAAGTAATGATGGAAAACTTCCCTAATTAGATGAGAGAAAAAGTTACACATATCCAGGAAACACAGACAGTCCCAATCAAGAGGAACCCAAAGAGCCCCACTTCAAGACACATCATAATTAAAATGGCAAAATTCCAAGACAAAGAGAGAATCTCAAAGGCAGCAAGAGAGAAAAAGGAAGTAACATACAAGGGAGCCCTGATAAGGTTAGCAGCTGATTTCTCAATGGAAACACTCCAAGCCAGAAGAGAACGGCAAGAAATATTCCAAGGAATGAAAACCAAAGGCCTGCAACCTGTACTTCTTTACCCTGCAAGGCTTTCAATCAAGATAGAAGGCCAAATAAGGAGCTTTCCAGACAAAGGAAGTCTAAAAGAATACACCTCTACCAAACCAATTCTGCAAGAGAGGCTAAAGAGACTGCTTTAAGGAAAGGAAGGAAATAGGGGAGAGAGAGAGAGAGAGAGAGAGAGAAACAGAGGTATGAAATGGCAATGAGAAGGTACCTATCAATAATAACCTTAAATGTAAATGAACTAAGTGCTCCAATCAAAAGGCATAGAACAGTTGAATCGATAAGAAAGCATGACCCACACATATGACACCTAAAAGAGACCCACCTCAGAACAAATGACCTACACAGACTCAAAGTGAAGGACTAGAAACAAATTTTACAAGCAAACACATAAGGAAAAAAAGCCAGGGTAGCAATACTCATATCAGACAAAACAGACTTGAAAAGAAGATCCATAAAGAGAGACCAGAAAGTCACTTCATAATACTGAAGGGAAGATTCCACCAAGAAGACATAAATATTGTAAATATATGTGCACCCAATGTAGGAACACATAAATACAGAAAGAAAATCTTAGAGGACTTCAAGAAAGATGTTGATAGCAACACAATTATATATAGTACGGAATTTTAACATTCCACTGTCATAAATGGACAGATCTTCCAAACAAAAAATCAACAAAGATCTTTTGGCGTTGAATAACTTTATAGATGAAATGGACTTAACTGATATTTATAGAGCCCTTCATCCCAAAGAATCTAAATATATATATTTTTTCAAATGCACATGGAACATTTTCAAAGATAGACCACATAATAGGGCACAAAACAAGCCTAAACGAATTCAAGAAAATTAAAATCATGCCAAGGATTTTCTCTGATCACAAGGGACTGAAACTAGAAACCAACCAAAAGGGGAAAAAGACAAAACCACCAAAATCTTTGAGATTGAATAGCATGTTATTAAACAATGGGTGAAGAATGAAATTAAGGAAGAAATAAAAAAGTTCCTGGAAACAAATGAAAATGAACTCACAATGACCCAAAACCTCTGGGACACAGATGAGGCAGTCTTCAGAGGGAAATTCATAGCAATACAGGACTACCTAAAAATGATAAAAACATTTCAATCAAACAACTTAACCCTACATGTACAAGAACTCAAGGAACAACACCAAAGACATCCCAGAACAAGTAGAAGGAAGGAAATAACCAAGATCAGAACAGAAATAAATGACATAAAGTCTAAAAGCACAATTCTAAGGATTAATGAATCCAGGAGATGGTTCTTTGAAAAGATAAACAAAATTAACAAGCCATTAAGCAGGCTCATCAAGAAAAAAAGAGAGAAGACCCAAATAAACATAATCAGAAATGAGAGAGGAGAGATTACAACTGATGCCACAGAAATACAAAGGATTGTAAGAAATTACTATGAAGAACTGTATGCTAAGAAATTTGAAAACCTAGGTGAAATGGACAAGTTTCTAGAAAAATATAATCTCCCAAAACTCAATGAAGAAGAAGCAGAAATCCTGAACCAACCAATAACAGCAGATGAAATAAAAGCAGTAATCAAAAATCTCCTGACACACAAAAGCCCAGGACCAGATGGTTTCACAGGAGAATTTTACAAAGCTTTTAAGGAAGAGCTAACCCCTCGAAAAAATGCAAAATGATGGAAGACTACCAAACTGTTTTATGAAGGCAGCATCATTCTAATCCCCAAGCCAAATAAAGACATAACAAGGAAAGAAAACTTCAGGCCCATATCGCTGTTGAACATAGACGCTAAAATCCTCAACAAAATACTGGCAAACCACATCCAACAACACATTAAAAAGATCATACACCATGACCAAGTGCGATTCATCCCAGGGATGCAAGGATGTTTCAACATATGCAAATCAGTATATGTAATACCTCACATAAATAAAAGCAAAGACAAAAATCACATGATCATATCAATAGATGCAGAAAAAGCATTTCATAAGGTACAGCACCCATTTATGATAAAAAAAAAACACTCAACAAAGTGGCAATAGAGGGAGCATTTCTTAACATAATAAAGGCCATATATGAGAGACCTGGAGCCAACATCATACTAAACAGGCAAAAACTAAAATATTTCCACTAATATCAGGAAGAAGACAAGGTTGCCCAGTTTCACCAATTCTATTCAATATAGTATTGGAAGTTTAGCCACATCGATTAGACTAGAAAAGGAAATAAAAGGCATCCAAATTGGAAAGGAGAAAACAAAACTATCATTGTTTTCAGATGACAAGATAGTGTACATAGAAGATCCTGTACACTTGGAAAAAAGGTGCTCGACCTAATAAATGAATTTGGCCAAATAGCAGGATACAAAGTTTATTCCAGAAATCAAAGGCATTTTTGCATACCAACAATGAAACAGCAGAAGCAGAAGTCAAGAAAAAATATCATTTTATACAGCAAAAAGAAAAAATAAAATACCTAGGAATAAACCTACCAAGGAGGTAAAAGACCTGTATGCAGAAAACTACACAACACTGAAGAAAGAAACCAAGGAAGACACAATCAAATGGAAACATATAGCATGTTCATGGATTGGAAGAATTAACATCATCAAAATGTCCATACTACCCAAAGAAATTTACAGATTCAATGTAATAAGTATTAAAATAACAATGACATAGTTCACAGACATAGAACACTTCAAAAATTTATATGGGGCCATAAATGACCTCAAATGGCTGCAGTAATTTTGAGAAAGAAGAGCAAAGTAGGAGGGATACCTTACACCAAACTGTATTACAAGGCCACTGTAATAAAAAACATCCTGGTACTGGCAAAAAAGCAAGCATGTGGACCAGTGGAATAGAATAGAGAGCCCAGAAATAAACCCAATTCTCTATGGTCAATTAATATTTGACAAAGGAGGCAGCAACATCAAATGGAGTAAAAATAGCTTCTTCAAGGAGTGGCATTGGGAGAACTGGACAGATACGTGCAACAAAATGAAACTCGAACACCAACTTACACCATACACAAAAATAAATTCAAGGTGGATAAAAGATTTAAATATAAGCTGTGACACCATTACAGTCCTAGAGGAGGACACAGGCAGGAAAATCTCAAATATTTCACATAGCAACATTTTACTGATATGCTCCCTAAAGCAAGGGACATAAAGGACAGAATAAACAAATGGAATAATCTCATCAAAATAAAAAGTTTCTGCATGGCTAAAGAAAACATTATTGAAATAAAAAGAGAACCAAATGTATGGGAGAACATGTTTGCCAATGATACCTAAGACAAGGGTTTAATCTCCAAAATATATAAAGAACTTACACGTCTCCACTCTAAGAAGACAAGCAACCCAATTAAAAAATGGGCAAATGACTTGAACAGACACTTCTCCAAGGAGGACATACAGAGGATCCAGAGAAACAAGAAAAGATGCTCCGTATCTCTAGCTATCAGATACATGCAAATTAAAACCATAATGTGATAGCACTTCAAACTGATCAGAATAAACAAAGCAACAAACAACAAATGTTGGACGGGTTTTGGAGAAAGGGGGACCCTTGTGCACTGTTGGTGACATTGCAGAATGGTACAATCACTATGGAAAGCAGTGTGAAAATTTCTTAAAAATCTAAAAGTGGATCTACCTTTTGACTCAGCAATTCCACTGCTAGGTTTATATCCTAAGAACGCTGAAACACCAATCCAAAAGCACCTATGCATCCCAATGTTCATAACAACACAATTTACAATAGCCAAGTGTTGGAAGCAACCTAGGTACCCATCAGTAAATGAATGGATCAAGAAACTATGGTACATTTACACAATGGAATTCTATGCAGCAGAAAGAAAGAAGGAGCTCCTACCTTTCGCAGCAGCATGGATGGAACTGGAGAGCATTTTGCTAAGCAAAATAAGCCAGGAGGTGAAATACAAATACCGTATGATCTCACCTTTAACAGTAACATAATCAAGAAAACAAATAAACAATCATAATATAACCAGAGACACTGAAATTTTAAATGGGCTCACAGTCACCAGAGGGGAGAGGGGAGGGGATTTCAAGTGAATAGGGGAAGGGTTTGGAGCAGCAAGTATAAAAGACATATGGACAAAATCTGGGGGGTGTGGAAATATGAGTGAGGTGGGGAGGGCTGTGGTGGTTGGCTGGGATGGGAGTAAATGACAGAGAATTGTACAAGAACAACAATTAAAATAAAATAAATTAAATTAAAAATAAAACCCAGAGAAGGAAGCCGTTAGAGGGAGATTCCAGAGGGTTTGGCCAGAGTGTAGACCTCCACAGCTTTGGTGGAGAGAAGAGCCATGTGTTTTTGGCCAGAGTGGGGAACCCTGAAGCTTTGGTAGAAGAGGACTGCATGGCTTTGGGGGCTCCCTTTGGCTGCATGTCCTAGGATGGAGGAGAGACTTTTCCTGGAAGAATGTTGAAATAACACTTGCCAGTAGGCCATGTGAAGGAGTCACATGGTTTTGGATTTATTAGTGATACTGCCTGGACAGTGACACAGCTAATGGTGTCAGGAGCCTGGACCCCGGAGGTTTGCTTCTTTTCTTGAGTTACAGTACCCTGAATTAGGGCAGCAGGGAAGGAAGCACTGTGGGCATCTGTGGGTATCCAAAAGGACTTTGATATTTTAATGAAGATATTAGGTCACTACTTTATTTCTGTAAAGCATTCAATAACCATTTCCTTTCCTTTTCATAAATCTCTGGCATTGAGAGATGTCTCTCCTTAAGGCAAGAGGCAATCGGACAATCGAGCCCAGTAGGAGGTCCTTTCAGTAGTAGTATATTGTGATCTCCTTGGCCCTGCATGTAAGTGGGGTATGTCTGCCTTGTAAAATAAGTAGAGTGTTTCAGGACAATAAGGTCCCAGGGACCAATGGTGCAGGGACCAGGGTGGTGGCAGCCACAGGCCTGGTGCTCACTGGGTCTACCACATGGATCTTGGGAGAGAGCTGGGTCAACTGCTCCCTTCCTGGCCAAACAAGGTTTCAGCAGCACCTGAAGAGACCTGGTTGCTTGAAGTCACAGAGAGGGGAATAAAGACTAAGTGGCAAACACACAGGGGCTAAGAGCACCCATGGAGTCTGTGTGTGGACAATGGTTAAGGGAGGTTGAGAGTTGGACTGTGACCCGGGCCTTGACTCTGATAGTGCCAGGTCTGGTTGGAGAGTTGGGCTGTGTGAGAGACCAAGCCTCTGCATGGAGCAGCAGGCTTGAATAGAAGGAATTTCTCAAAAAGAAAAAGTGAAAAAAGAGACACTGTTTGGGGAATTCTCCTTCAGTAGCCACTCCAGCATCCTCCCCACCCAGCTGGGTGGTGCTCCTGAGGTGGCTCAGAAGGCCCTGCACACCCCCATAGCCCTGGGAAGGGAGCACACCTGAAACTGAGGGATCAAAGGCTGCCTGGCCAAGCATGCACACCTGCCATCTGCAGAGAGTGCACTCTGCAGAAGCCCTGGACACCACACCCAAAGCCCTGGGGATAGTGCACACTCAAACTGTGGAACCTGAGGGACCAGAGACTGCTGGAGACCTAGGCTGGAGTCTGACTGACTGCATATCAGGAAGGGAGAAAAGCAAAACCACACACCCCTCAGCCTGCTGCTGCCAGGAAGACCAGCAAAACCGGTTTGGCCAGATTGAAGCCAGCAAGAGGCTTTTTTTTTTTTTAAGTTATTATTTATTTTTAAATTTTTATTATTATTATTTTATCTTTCATCTCCTTTTTCCTCTCTTTCCTTCTCTCTTGTTTTATTCTTTCTTTCATTCCCATTTTATCTCTTCTTCCTTCTTTCTTTTTTTTTTTTTTTGTTTTAATTCCAACACTTGAGACAACATAAACCTGGAACTGTGAAAAGACCAAAGTTGGACACAAAGAGGGGTCATCCCAAGAGCTGAGACAGTGAGACAAATTACACTTTGCTACTACAGAGATCCTGCAAGTTACTGCATATTTGTATTATTTTCTTTACTATTTGTACATCTCTTTAATTTATTAGTATTTTTGTATTCCTCCTCTTTCTGTTTAGTCTTCTTTGCTTGGGTGGTTAAATTGTATTATTTGACAGGTTTCCCTTGTTCTTTCTGTCGTAGTGTATTGCTAATTTACTCTCCTTCACTTCACACTACTCAAGGTCCTATACTTCTCATTCTTGTTATCCAGATCACATTTATTCTGTCATATGATTTTTGTTTCATTAGTATTGTAAATAATAGATGTTCCATACAATTGTAAATACTACACAACACCCCTTCCAGATCTTAGCCCTTTTCACGGTTTCCTGAACTCTATTACTGTAGTAGTTGACACTAATCTTTCATACACTACACCTATTTTATATGCTTTACTCTCACCTTACCACAGAATCTGACTATTGCCAAGCTCACTGCTTTCTAGATACAACTCACAATCCTTCCCTCCCCAACTACAGTCTTATATTCTTTCCATCCTTTCTAAAAAGTAGCTAGTTGGGTAAAATATCACGGTTAACACTATAGATAGCCGAAGGATCACCTATCTCTTCTCTACCAGCTGCTAATGTAATTATCATAGAATACTCTCTTGCTGTCTTAGACCATTATGCCTTCCCCCTCCACTGATCATGAAAAAAATTAGGTGGAGGCTGTGAACACCAGGATACCTGCTGGAAGAGGAAGCCACCAACAAAGGAACCACCAACATATAAGAACAGAAGAAGGTGAAGGAAGGAGTAAAGCCACACTAATCTCAATCCAGGACCTATCTCAAAATACAAGTAAATGATTGAGAAATTACCCAGAAGAAACAACTGAACAAGAGCAAGAGAAATATGCAAAACCTTGTAAACACTGAAGAACCAGCTTCAACACAGTGTGCACACACCAGCACAACAAAATACAAAAGGAGGAGGACAGAATGACTATCACATAAGCAGGTGGTGGGAAGGACACATCAAAGAAAGACACAAAAACAATCAAAATCCAAAGGCAAAGACAGAGCCAACATTAAAAAAACAGCCCAAGACCAGTGAGCTCAGGAGATTAAGGAGACAGCATCACTGAAACTCAGATATTCTACTATAGAAGTTCACACCATAAACCCAGAAAGTCAGAACAGATAAATTAAAAAAGCTGAGGATAACAAGAACAGATTCATAAACAGAGGGAGACAAAGAAACAACATCCAAACAGAAGGAAAGGAGGAAGCCTTAGAAAGAATGCTAAATGAAATAGAGGCAACTCAACTATCAGATATTGAGTTCAAAGCCATAGTTATCAGGAAGCTCAATGAGATCACAGAGAATTACCAGAAACTACGGGAAACTACAATGAACTCACTGCAAACTATATCAACATGAAACAGGAAATAGAAAATATCAACAAGGGCCAGGAGAAAATGAAGCATACAATTTCTAAACTGAAGAACACAGTAGAAGAAATCAAAAGCATGATCGATGAAGCAGAAGATTGGATAAGTGAGCTGGAGGAAAAAGTAGGAAAAAAACACCCAGAAAGAGCAAGAAAAGGAAAAGAGGCTCAGAAACAATGAAGAAAAATTAAGGGAAATGCAAGACAATAAGAAACGTAGTAATATCCATATAATAAGGATACCAGAAATAGAAGAAGTAGAGCAAGGGATAGAAAACCTGTTTCAAAAAGTAATGATGGGAAACTTCCCTAATTGGATGAGAGAAAAAGTCACACAAATCCAGGAAACAAGGAGAATCCCATTCAAGAGGAACCCAAAGAGGCCCACATCAAGACACATCATAATTAAAATTCCAAGACAAAGAGAGAATCTTAAAGGCACCCAGGGAGAAACAGGAAGTAATACACATGGTAGCTCAAATAAGGTTAGCAGCTGACTTCTCAATGGAATTGCTCCAAGCCAGAAGAGAATGACAAGAAATATTGAAAGTAATGATTAAAAGAGGCCTGAAACCAAGGCTACTTTACCCAGCAAGGCTCCCAATCAAGATACAAGGCCAAATAAGGAGCTTCCTAGAAAAAGGAAGACTGAAGAATACACGTCCACCAAACCAGCTCTGCAAGATGTGCTAAAGGGACTGGTTTAAGGAAGGAAAGAAAAAGAGAGAGAAGAATATAGGTATGAAAATGGCAATGAATATGTACCTATCAATAATAACCTTAAAAGTAAATGCATTAAATGCTCCAACTAAAAGACGTAGAATAGCTGAAAGGACAAGAAAGCATGACCCACACATATGCCGCCTATAAGAGACACACTTCAGGACAAAAGAACTACACAGACTGTAAGTGAAGGGCTCGAAACAAATTTTTCCAAGGAAACAGGCATGAAAAAAATCCAGGGTAGGAATATTCATCAGACAAAATAGACTTCAAAAGAAGAGCCATAAAGAGAGACCCAGAAGGTCACTTCATAATACTCAAGTGAAGAATCCACCAAGAAAACATAAACACTTTAAATATATATGCAGTCAACATAGGAGCACCCAAATACACAGAGAAAATGTTGGAGGAATTCAGGAAAGATATTGACAGCAATACAATTATAGTAGGGGATTTTAACACCCAACTGTTAAAAATGGAGAGCTATTCAAAAAAAAATATCAGAAAAGATATTGTAGCATTGAACAATCCCCTAGATGAAAAGGACTTAAGTTATATACATGTAGAGTCTTTCATCCCAAAGAAGCTAAATACACATTCTTTTCCAATGAACATGGACTATTTTCAAAGATAGACCACATGATAGGACAAAACATAAGCCTCAACAAATTCAAGAAAATTGAAATCATACCAAGTATGTTCTTCAACCACAAGGGACTGAAACAAGAAACCAACCCCAAGGGGAAAAACCCAAAATCCTCAAAATCATGGAGATTAAATAGCATGTTATTAAGCAATGAATGGGTGAAAAAATGAAATTAAGGAAGAAATCAAAAAGTTTCAGGAAACAAACTAAAATGAACTAACAACAACCCAAAACTTATGGGACACAGAAAAGGCAGTCCTGAGAGGGAATTTCATAGTAACACAGGACTCCCTAATAAAGATAGAAACATTCAATCAAACAACCTAACCCTACACCTACAAGAACCTGAGGAACAACAACAAAGACAGCCCAGAGCGAGTAGAAGGAAGGAAATAACCAAGATCAGAGCAGAATTAAATGACATAGAGACTAAAAGGACAATTCTAAAGATCAATGAATCAAGGAGATGGTTCTTTGAAAAGATTAACAAAATCAACAAGCCTTTAAGCAGGCTCATCAAGAAAAAAAGAGAAGACAAGAATAAGCACAATCAGAAATGAAAGAGGAGAGATTAAAACTGATACCACGGAAATACAAAGGATAGTAAGAAATTAATGTAAACAACTGAATGCAAAGAAATTTGAAAACCTACATGAAATGGACAAATTTCTAGAAAAACACAATCTTCCAAAACTCAATGAAGAAGAAGTAGAAATCCTGAACAGACCAATAACAGCAGATCAAATTGGAGGAGTAATAAAAAAAATCTCAACACACAAAAGTACTGGACTGAATGATTTCATAGGAAAATGCTACAAATCATTTAAGGAAGAATTAACCCTTCTCCTTCACAGAATATTCCAAAAAAACATCTAAGATGAAAGACTCCCAAAATCGTTTTATGAAGCCAGCATCATCCTAAACCCAAAACCAGATAAAGACACAACAAAAAAAGAAAACTTCAGGCTAATTTCGCTGATGAGCAAAGTAGCTAAAATCCTCCACAAAATATTGGCAAACCACATCCAACAATACATTAAAAGGATCATACGCCAAGAACAAGTGTGATTCATCCTAGGGAGGCAAGGATGCTACAACATTCACAAATCAATAAATGTAATACATCACATAAGCAAAAGCAAAGAAAAAATCACATGATCTTATCAATAGATATGGAAAAAGCATTTGTTAAGGTACAGTACCCATTTATGATAAAAAACCCTCAGCAAAGTGGGAATAGAGGGAGCATTCTTTAGCATAATAAATATATAGTAGAAACATACTACAAACATCATACGGAATGGGCAAAAAACTAAATATATTTTCCACTAAGATCAGGAACAAGACAAGGTTGTCTACTTTCACCATTTCTATTCAACATAGTATTGGAAGTTATACCAACAGCGATCAGATGAGAAAAAGAAATAAAAGGCCTCCAAACTGGAAAGGAGGAAACCAAACTGTCACTGTTTACAGATGACATTATTGTGCACATAGAAAATACTATAGACTCTGCCAAAAAAATTCTCAACCTAATAAATGAATTTGGCAAAACATTGGGATATGAAGTCAATATCCACAAATCAAAGCTATTTTTGTATACCAAAAGTGAAACAGCAGAAACAGAAATCAAGAAAAAATCCCATTTGATATAGCAAAAAGAAAAATAAAATAACTACAAATAAACCTAACCAAAGAGGTAAGACACCAGTACTCAGAAAACTACACAACATTGAAGAAGGAAATCAAGGGAGACACAAACGAATGGAAACATATACTGTGTTCATGGATTGGAAGAATTAACATAATCAACATGTCCATACTACCCAATGCAATTTGCAGATTCAATACAATAACTGTTCAAATACCAATGGCATATTTCACAGATATAGAGCAGACAATTCAAAAACTTATATGGAACTATAAGTGATCCTGAATAGCTGCTGCAATATTGAGAAAGAAGAGCAAAGTAGGAGGGATCATGATACCTGATACCAAACTGTATTACAAGGCCACTGTAATCTGAACAGCCTGGTACTGGCATAGAAACAGACACATGGACCAGTGGAACAGACAGAGAGCCAAGAAATAAACCCAAGGCTCTACAGTCAATTAATATTCCACAAAGTGGGCAGCAACATAAGATGGAGTAAAAATAGCCTCTTCAGCAAGTTGTGTTGGGAAAGTTGGACAGCTATATGCAAAAAAAAAAAAAAAAAAGAAAAAAGAAAAAAGAAACATGAGCACCTACTCACACCATACACAAAAATAAATTCAAGGTGTATAAAAGATTTAAATGTAAGTCATGACACCATTAAAATCCTAGAGGAGAACATAGGCAGGAAAATCTCAGGTATTTCACCCAGCAATATTTTCGCTGATATGTCTCCTAGAAGCAAGGGACATAAAGGAAATAATAAACAAGTGGAATCTCATCAAAATAAAAAGCTTCTTCACAGCTAAAGAAAACAGTATTAAAATGAAAAGATAACCAACCATATGGGAAAACATATTTGCAATGATACCTCAGACAAGGATTTAATCTACAAAATACAGAAAGAACTCAGAGGACTCCACTCTAAGAAGACAGGAAACTCAATTAAAAAATGAGCAAAGGACTTGAACAGACACTTTTCCAAGAAGGACATACGGAGGACCCAGAGACATATGAAAAGATGCTCAGTATTGCTAGCTATCAGAGAGATACAAATTTAAACCACAATGAAATACCATTTCACACTAGTCAGAATGGCCACCATAAACAAAACAACAAACAGCAAGTGTTGGAGAGGTTGTGGAGAAAAGGGGACCCTAGTACACTGTTGGTGGGACTGCATACTGGTACAGCCACTATGGAAAGCAGTATGGAATTTTCTAAGAAAACTAAAAATGGACCTATTTTTTGACCCAACAATTCCACTGCTAGGATTATATCCTAGAAACCCTGAGACACCAATCCAAAAGAACCTATGCACCCCAATGTTCATAGCAGCGTAATTTACAATAGCCAAGTGTTGGAAGCAACCTAGGTGCCCATCAGTAAATGAATGGATCAAGAAACTATGGTACATTTACACAATGGAATTCTATGCAGCAGAAAGAAAGAAGGAGCTCCTACCCTTCGCAACAGCAAGAATGGAAATGGAAAGCATTATGTTAAGTGAAATAAGCCAGAGAGTTAAGACCAATACCAGGAGTTTTATCAACAAATCAAACAAACCAACAAAATTTAACCAAAGACACTGAAATTGAGAACAGACTGATATTGACCAGAGGGGATAGGGGAGGGCATTTCAGGGGGAGGCGAGATGGGTTTAAAGAAACTACTATGAAGGACACGTGGACAATAACAAAGGGATTTGGAGAAGGGAAGGAGGAAGGGAAGGCTGAGGGGGTTGGCTGGGCTGAGGGTAAAGGGCAGAGATCTATATTTGAACAACAATTAAAATAAAAAATGAAAGATAAAAACAACATAATCATATCAATATATACAGAAAAAAGCACTTGATAAAATCTAGCAGCCATTTATGATAACAACTCTTAGCAAAGTGACAATAGAGGGAACATAGTTGAATATATTAAAGGGCATATATGACAAACCCACTGCCACCATCATACTCAATGGGCAAAAATACGAGTGTTCCCCTTAAAATTGGGAGTAAGACAGGAATGCCTGTTTTTTTTCTTTCTTATTCAACATAGTATGAGAAATCCCAACCAGAACAATCAGACAAGAATAAATAGAAGGCATCTATATTGGAAGGGAAGAAGTAAGACTGTCTTTATATGCAGATGGCATGGTACCATGCAGAGAGAACCACAAAGATACCACCAATAAACTACCACAAGTGATACATGAATTCAGCAACATAGTAGGATACAAAATCAATATACTGAAATGAATTGCATCTTTATATGCCAATAACAAACTAACAGAAAGAGAAATTAAAACAACAATCTCATTCACAATTGTTTCAAAAGGACTAAAATACCTAGGAATAAACCTATAATAGGATGTAAAAAGCCTGTACTCATAAAATTATAAGACACTGAAGAAAGAAATTGAAGACGATATGAATAAGTGGAAGCATATACAATGTTCATAGGTAATCAGAATTAGCATCATTAAAATGTTGATACTACCTAATGTAATCCATTAAGAGAACTTTGTAAAGGAAGAAATAAATGGAAATCCAAAGGTGCAATGACTTGTTAATACAGAAAATGAATCAGAAATTTCCAAGCAAGCTGTTAACAGTTTTTTCTGGTCATCAAAGAAACATGCAGTCCTGCATTATCTTGATGGAAGATTATATATATATATATATAATTATTATATTATTATATTAGTTATATATATATAACTAATTCCAGATGCTTTCTGTCAGTGGAACTTTCAGTTGGTCTGATTGGGAGCAGTACTTGTTGGAATTAATCATTCAGTTTTCCAGAAGAAGCTCAAAATCGAGAAGACCTTTCCAATCCCACCATATACATAAAAAACATCACCTTCTTTGGATGAAAACTGGCCTTTGTTATGTTGGTGGTCTTTCATTTCACTTCCCCCAAATCTCTTATGTCCCACATTATTGTGAAGTATCCCCTTTTCCTTGTCAATCACAATTTGTTTTTAAAACTGAATGTTTTAATTACATTTCAGCAGAGAATCACATGCAGAAATATGGTCAAGAAAATTTGTTTTTCTTTGACTTATGTTGAACTCAAACATCAAAGAGATTAATTAACCAAGCTGGTGCAAATTGTTTTCAAAGCTTTATTTATATATTTTGAGTATGTTGACTATCTCCTGCATAGTAGAAAATTGATGGTTTTCAATTAATGTCTTCATTTGATCGCTATCAATTTCGACTGGTCTACCCAATCTTGGAGCATCGTTCAGCAAGAAATCTCCAGCACAAATCTTCACACACCATTTTTCACATATTCATTTGATCAGTCACTGCACCTTCTCCATACATTGCACTACTGTTTATTTTTTTGTTAGTGTATTTCAGTTGCATTTTTACTTTTCTTGAAATAATGAGCATAATATGCTGAAATGTTGCTTATGTTCTTCTACCTTTGATATTAAAATAACTACACAAAAATTCACCAATTTTGATGTTTTCTTTAGATGCACACTGATATGACAGCTGTCACAATACAATTTAACAAAATTGTTTAAAATGAAGGTAAAGGCAACTAAAAACTACTAGAGCCATTCTACAGAATAAAATGAACTGTGGCAAACCCAATAGTTTAATATAAATAAAGGAAAAACATAGAAGTAGTCACTTGCATCTTAATTGATTATGTTGGTGTTTCTTCCCCTTCAGTTATTCAATTTAGCTATTTAAAATGAACAGTTTATTTGTTTAACAGCTAAATATTCAGGCCCACTTTTGAGTCAATGCTCTCTGAAAAAAAAGATATATAAGTTCATACTTTTAAAAAAGTTGGGGTGTTTGTACAAATTTAAATTGGATATTGAAGTTACTAAAAATGTTAAAGGTCTAGAGTGACATCAGTAAGATGCCAAAATAGAAAGTCCCATATGTTGTTCCTTGATAGATACTCTGATTTCATAACAATATAGGAGCAAAAATGCCCTCATGATAATTCTAGACTCAAGAAGTAGCAGTACATTGGATGAGCACAAAACTGAAAACAGCTTCATTAAAACAGGTAATAACAATTTCACTTAGCCAATATCAGCTCCTCCCCCATGCTGGCATAGCTGAGCAGCAAGAGAGAATATCCCAGCTACAGAATTATGTACAGGGGACTGAAGGAAAATAAGAAAGATGAAAAAGCATGAATCCAATATTCCAGCTTTTCAAATGGACATCCAAAGGATTGGTTTCTGTTTTTCCTCATTCAGAGAGGTGATGGAATCAACATAGTTTGAATGCTTGAGAGCCATCAAGAACCAGGACTGGCATAGAGGAAAACATTGACAAGAAAATCTCAGACATTCCACGCAGCAACATCTTTAAGGATATACCCCCTAAAGCAAGGGACATAAAGGAAAGAATAAATAAATGGGATCTCCTCAAATTAAAAAGCTTCTGCATGGCTAAAGAAAACAGCATTAAACTGAAAAGAGAACCAAACATATGGGAAAACATATTTGCCAATGATACCTCGGACAAGGGTTTGATCTCTAAAATGCATAAAGAAATCACATGACTCCGCTCCAGGAAGACAAACAACAAGCCAGTTAGAAAATGGGCAAAAGACTTGAATAGACAATTCTCCAAGGAGGACAAACACAGGATCCAGTGACACATGAAAAGATGCTCAGCATCACCAGCCATCAGAAAGTTGCAAACTAAAACCACAATGAGATACCACCTCACATTGGTCAGAATGGCCATCATAAACAAATCAACACACAAGTGTTGGAGAGGCTGTGGAGAAAGGGAATCCTAGTTCACTGTTGGTGGGAATGCAGACTGGTGCAGCCACTGTGGAAAACAGTATGGAATTTCCTCAGAAAACTAAAAATGGAACTGCCTTTTGACCCAGCAATTCCACTGGTGGGATTATACCCTAAGATCCCTGAAACACCAACAGAAAAGAACTTATACACCCCAATGTTCATAGCATCACAAATTGCAATAGCCAAGTGCTAGAAGTGCCCATCCGCAAGTGAGTGGATCAAAAAACAATGGTACATTTATACAATGGAATACTATGAAGCACAGAGAAAGAAGAAGCTTATACCCTTTGCAACAGCATGGATGGAACTGAAGAGCATTGTGCTAAGTGGAATAAGCCAGGTGGTGAAAGACAAATACCATATGATCTAACCTTTAACTGCAAAAATAATCAACAAAAGAAAAAAGCAAACAATATATAACCAGAAACATTGAAATTAAGACCAATCTAATTATAGCCTAAGGAAAAGTGGGAGGGGACAGTGGGGAGAAGGGATTTTAGGAACTACTATGAAGAACACATGGCCAAAACCAAGGGGAAAGGTGGAAGCATGGGAGGGAGGGAGGTTTGGCTTTGGGGGAAGGGTGGAGAGAAAATGCAGACAACTGTAATTAAACAACAATAAAGTAATTAAAAAAAAGAAGAACCAGGACTAGTAGTGATAGTTTGCTATTGCTCCAGAGGACACTCAGTGCATTAGAGAGAGACCAATACAGCTCAAAAGCCTCTCCATTGGGGGAAAGAAAAGAGTGGAATATGCTTCCAATGTTCTTTCTTCTCAGGGAACAGTCTGAGGAAACGGAGTACAGATGGGACCCGTCATGTTCCAGAGATCTGGGAGATGCTCAGAACGAAAGAAATTTGGGTGGCTTATGGCAGCTTCGATAATAAGAATTACCTCACAGAGAAAAGGGAAGCAAGTGATTACAAACTTCAGGAAAGAAATTGGCAGGACCATCTATTAAGAAATTTTATGCACTGACCTACAGAAGCCTCATCCTACCAAAGATATTTTCAGAAACCCCATGAAAATCTAGCTGGGTAATTGTCAATACCCTTTCCCTGTACAAATCAGTCTATACAATCTGGGAGAGAGGGATAATGTTTCAAGTGTGCAAATGTCAACAAAAGGTTATGACAAACACAAAGAAACAGAAAACATGACTCAAACAAAGGAACAAAATAAATCTACAGAAACTGGCAGGTAAGACATGGATGTATATGAATTACCTTACCAAGAATGCAAACTAAGTGTCATAAAGATGCTCAATGAAATCAAGAAAAATAATGCATAAACAAAATGAGAATACCAATAAATAGATTGAAAATATAAAAAAAAAACAAATAGAAAATTCAGAGCTAAAGAATTTAATAACTGATTTGAAAAACTCACTATCAAGTTTAATATCAGACTTAACAAAGCAGAAGAAAATAATGAATAGTAAAAAACAAATAATTTCAAATTACTGGTCGAAGGAATGAAAAAAAAAAAAGGGAATAAAAACAGAGTGAAGAAAGCCTAAGGGACTTAATGAGACACTATCACATAAAACAGCATATGCACTGTTGGGAGTCTAAGAAGGAGAAGTGAAAAAGAAATGGGAAGAATGTTGATTTAAAGAAATAATGAACAAATCTTCTGAAATCTGGTAAAATAAATGGACACCTAGATTGAAAAACTACATGCAGAAAGTTGGTCCAAATCTGGACCAAACATTTAAAAAAGATCTCCAATCCTCAAACTGTTCCAAAAAATAAAAAATAAAAATAAGGGTATGATTCCAAATTTATTTTATGAGGCCATCCTTATTCTGATACCAAAGTCAGAAAAGGAGAGTACAAAATAAAGAAGTCCACAGGTCTTCTTTGTCAAACTTTTGACAAAATACAGTATCCTTTTATGTTAAAAATATTTAACAAAGGAGGCATATAGAAAAAATACTACATCAGACTTCTGTCCAAGATGGATGCTTAGGTAGAGGCACTTTGCCTTCTAGCACAACCAAAAGAAAGACAGCAACCATTTTATGGGGTTGGCTGGGGTGGGGGAAGTGGTGGGGAGAAAATGCAGACAACTGTAATTGAACAACAATAAAGTAATTTTAAGAAATAAAAAAAAATAACCAGAACTGTCAGGAAAATTGAACTATATGGAAATCTGTTAACCAAGGAGTTAAAGAAGAAATATTCATCCAGACCAGGAAGAGGGGTGTAGATAGGCAGTCTGGTGGCAAGGCAGCAGCTGGCAGACTGAGTGGTTCCACATGTGTATGCAGATAAACCAGGAAGAACAATTGGGGAGACAGAAAGACTCCACAACCCAGGGTTCCAGCGCAGGGAAATAAAGCCTCAAAACTTCTAACAAAAAACAAACAAACAAACAAACAAACAAAAAAACGTGGGGTTTGAGGTGGTAGCAGAAACACCTAGTCTCACAGGAGAGTTTGTCGGAGAGACTGACACAGCCCTAGAAAGTACACAAAACCATCCACCTAGGAATCAGCACCAGAAGGACCCAATTTGTGTGTGGGTGGAAGAGGACAGGACTGAAACCTGGCCAAAAGCTGAGCAAGCATCATTGTTCCCTCTCAGACCCCTTCCCCACATAAAGCACCAAAACACAGCAACATGGGATGCTCCTCCCTGGTGAGTATTTAAAGTTTCATCCCTTACTACATAACAGGTGTGCCAAGACTAAAAAAAATATTGCTCAAATGAAAGAACAGATTAAAGCTCCAGAAAAAAATACACCTAAGTGATGAAGAGATAGCCAACATAGGAGATGCAGAGTTCAAAACAATGGTAATCAGGATGCTCACAGAAATGGTTGAGTAGGGTCACAAAATAGAGGAACAAGTGAAAGCTGTGCAAAGTGAAATAAAGGAAAATGTACAAGGAACCAACAGTGATGGGAAGGAAGCCGGGACTCAAATGAATGATTTGGAGAAGGAAGAAATAAACATTCCAGTAGAACAGCATGAAGAAATAAGAATTACTTGGGGGAATCTGGGTGAATGCTGCATGGGAACTCTCTGTATTATTTTTTACAAGTATATGTGAACCTAAAATTACCTCAAAATAAACATTTAATTAAAACAAAAAAAAAAATGGCGGGAAGGAAGGAAGGAAGGAAGCAAGCAAGCCTCTGACAATTCCAAATGCTAACTAGGACACGAAACAGTCAAAAGTCTTATAAATTGCTGATGGGAATGCAAAATGATATAACCACTTTGAAAAAGCAATTTGGGAATTACTTAAAAAGTTAAAGATATACTGTTGACAGTCACCAGAGAAGAGAGGGGAAGGAATTTCAAGGGATGGGGAAGGGTTTAGAACAACACGTATAGAAGACACATGGACAAAAGCTAGGGGGGTGGAAATGGGAGGGAGCTGGGGAGGGCTGGGGCAGTGGGCTGGGATGGGAGTAGAAGACAGAAAACTGTACAAGAACAACAATTAAAATAAAATTTTTAAAAAGATATACTGTTGCAAACTAGCAAGTCTAATCCTAAGTATTTACCCAATAAAAATAAAAACAAAAGTCCATGCAAAAATGTGTACAAAAATGTTTATAACACATTTATAAAATAACTATTCATAATTTCCCCAAACTGGAAAATACCCAAATGCCTGTAAATTGGTGAATGAATAAACAAATTGTAGTGCATCCATACAACAGAATGTTATTTGGCAATAAAAAGAAATGAAGTACCAATATGTGCTATAACATGAATGGACCTGGAAACACTATGATAAGTGAAAGAACTCAGTCACAAAAAATATCACATGTATAATTCCAAATATATTAAAGGTACAGAATAGGCATATTGCCCACAAAGACAGAAAGAAGATTAGTCATTGCCAAGGGCTAGGGGAGTCAGGAAGGAAATGGAGATTAACTGCTAATAGGTACGGATTCCATCTGGGGCAGTGAAAATGTCCTACAATTAGATAGTGCTGATTGACACATAATTCTATAAATAAACAAAGAGTTGCTGCATTATATTTTTTAAAAGGTTGAATTAACTGTCATGGAATGTGAATTATACCATAATAATGCTATTATTTAAAGAAAAGAAACAACAATTAAAAAAATGAGAGGCTTAGGAACATGCAAGACAACTTTAAATGTTCCAACATTTGAATTATAAGGGTATCGGAAGGAGAAGTGGAAGAGCAAGAAGTTGAAAACTTATTTGAAAACATAATGAAGGAGAACTTCCCTAGTCTGGCAAAAGAAATAGACTTCCAGGAAGTCCAGGAAGCTCAGAGAGCCCTAAAGAAGTTGAACCCAAGGAAACACACACCAAGGCACATCATAATTACATTACCCAAGATTAAAGAGAAGGAGAGAATCTTAAAAGCAGCAAGAGAAAAGGAGACAGTTGCTTACAAAGGAATGCACATAAGACTATCAGCTGATTTATCCAAAGAAACCTTGCAGGCAAGAAGGGGCTGGAAAGAAATATTCAATGTTATGAAAGGGAAGGACCTATTCTAAAATTACTCAATCCAGGCAAGCTATCATTTAGTGTGGAAGGACAGATAAAGGGCTTCCCAGATAAGGTCAAGTTAAAGGAGTTCATCATTAAGCCCTCATTACATGAAATATTAAAGGAGCTTATGTAAGAAAAAGAATATCAAAAATATAAACAGTAAAATGACAAAAAACTCACAACTATCAACAACTGAACCTAAGAAAACAAAAATAAAAATGAACTAAGCTAACAACTAGTACAAGGACAGATTCACAAAAATAGAGATCACTTGGAGTGCTATCAACAAGGTGAGGGAAGGATAAGAATGCAGGGAAAGTACAGAGACTAAGGAGCATAAATGGTACATACAAAATAGACAGAGGAGGTTAAGAATAGTATGGGAAATGGAGAAGCCATAGAACATACATTTACAACCCATGGACATTAACTGAGGTGGGGGAATGATGGTGGGAGAGGGTACAGTGTGGAGGGGAATAAAGGGGACAAAAATGGGACAACGGTAATAGCATAATCAAAAAATAAAGTAAAATTAAAACAGAAAAATACTTCATCAAATTAAAAAGCTTCTGCATGGCTAAAGAAAAGATTAGCAAATGAAAAAGGAGCCAACTGTGTGGGAAAATATATTTGCTACTGATATCTCAGGCAAGGGTTTGATTTCAAATACATATAAAGAACACACACAACTGTACACCAGGAAGACAAACAATCCATTTAAGAAATGGGCAAAGAACCTGAACAGAACCTTCTCTCAGGAGAACAACTCAGGACCCAGAGACAAACCAAATGATGCTCAGCATCACTAGCCATCAGAGAGATGCAAATTAAAACCCCAATGAGATACCACTTCACACCAGTCAGAATGGCCATCATTAACAAATCAACAAACAACAAGTGTTGGAGCGGTTGTAGAGAAAAGAGAACCCTAGTCCACTGTTGGTGGGAATGCAGACTGGTGCAACTGCTGTGGAAAACAGTATGGGATTTCCTCAGAAAACTAAAAATGGAACCCTCTTTTGACCTTGCAATTCCATTGCTGTGAGTGTACCCTAAGAATCCTGAAACACCAATTCAAAACCTATGCACCCTAACGTTCATAGAAGCACAATTTACAATACCCAAGTGCTAGAAGTGACCTAAGTGCCCATTGATAAATGAGTGGATCAAAAAACTATGGTACATTTACACAGTGGAATACTATGCAGCAGAAAGAAGGAAGGAGCTCCTAGCCTTTGCAAAAATATGGATGGATCTGGTGAGCATTATGCTAGGTGAAATAAGCCAGGCTGTGAAAGACAAATGCCACATGATCTCACCTCTAAGTGGAACCTAATCAATAAAACCAACAAGCAAGCAAAATATAACCAGACATGGAAATTAAGAACAAACTGAGAGTAACCCGATGGTAGGTTGGAGTGGATAATGAGGGGATTGTGGAAGGGTTGACAAGGAAAATGCATAAAGCACACGTAGACAAAGTCAAAAGGGAGTAGGATTGAGGGTGGAAGGTAGGGATGGCTGGGGTGGGGGAGAGTGGTGGGGAGAACATGGAGGTAACTGTACTTGAACAACAGTAAAAAAGAGAATAAAAAGAATAAAAAGGAACCCTGGTTTGTGTGGCTCAGTGGATTGAGTGTGGGCTCCAATCCAGAGGGTCAACAGTTAGATTCCTGGTCAGGGCACATGCCTGGGTTACAGGCCAGGTCCCCAGTGGCGGCTGCATGAGAGGAAACCACACATTGATGTTTCTTTCCCTCTCTTTCTCCCTCTCTTCCCCTCTCTCTAAAGATAAATGAATAAAATATATTTTAAAGATTTAAAAAAAGAATAAAAACGTAATGAGCAAAAGACTTCAGCAGACACTTCTCCCAGGAGGACTTACAAAGGGTCCAGAGGTATATGAAAAGATGTTCAGCATCAGTAGCCATCAGAGAGATGCAAATTAAAACCCCAATGAGATACCACTTCACACCGGTCAGAATGGCCATCATGAACAAATCAACAAATAACAAGTGCTGGCAAGGTTGTGGAGAAAAAGGATCCCTAGTACACTTTTGCTGGGAAGGCACACCAGTATAGCCACTGTGGAAAAATGTATGGAATTTCCTCAAAAAAGTAAAAATGAAACTACCTTTGACCCTGCAATTCCACTGCTGGGATTATACTCTAAGAATCCTGAAACACCAAGTCAAAACAATTTGTGCACCCCAATGTTCACAGCAGCATTATTTACAATAGCCAAGTGCTGGAAACAGCCTAAGTGTCAATCAGTAAACAAATGGATCGAAAAGCGTGGGTACATTTACACAATGGAATACTATGCAGCAGAAAGAAATAAGGAACCTCTACCCTTCAAAACAGCATGGATGGAACTGGAGACTGTTATGGCAAGTGAAAAGGCAGGTTGTTAAAGAAAAGTCCATATGATCTCACCTATAAGTGGAACCTAATCAAAAACAACAAGCAAACAAAGTAGATCCAGGGACTTGGAAATAAAGAACAAACTGACAGAAACTGGAGGAGAGGGATGAGGGGAATAACAGAGGAAAGAAGGGGAATGGTCAAGTCAAGAAACATGTATAAAGGACCCATGGACAAAGACAATGTTGCGGGGGAGGACTGAAAGTGGAAGGTGGGAGGTGCATAGGGCAGGGGAGATTAATGGGGACAAAATTGGGCCAACTGCAATTGAACAACAATAAAAAAGTTAAAAAATTAAAAATTGTTGCCAAGAAAAGAGATACATACTTCAATATAATAAGGATCCCATATGAAAAGCCCATAGGTAACATCCTCAATGGTAAAAATAAAAAGTACCTGAGAACTTTTCATTTAATGAAACAAAATCAAGGATAGCTACTCTCATCTCTTCTATTTAGCATGGTCCTGGAAGTTCTAGATGGAACAATTGGGCAAGAGAAAAGAAAGTCCTGCCCTAGTGTCACAAGCACATGCTCATGATATAGTCCTAAAAGTCTCCTGGGCAGTTGCTCATCTTGCTGCTTGCTGAGCAGCCTGGCACCATGGAATAGATACAAGTTACACGCAGTAACTATATTATTCACTTGGCTTTTACTGAATGCAAGCTCACTCAAAGTAGAACATCAACATACATTAATATCTTACTCACACTCTAACAATTTACGAGAAATATCACACACACATACAGCAATCAATGGAGAGTAACAAACCTGAGCCCCATAGTCTCAGTCTGCAGGCCAGCAGAATGCACAAGAGAGTTGTCAGCATCTTGCAAGGAAGGATCTCCAGGGCCAGCTGGGCAGCAGGGCAGAGCATGTGGTCAATGCCAAAGGAGATCATCATGGCATGGGGTAGCACTCATGTGTGGAGCTCTGCAGTCTCAGTAGTGGTCTAGAACCTGCTTCAGTTATACCTTAAAAGTGGTGTATTCCACCCTTCTGGGTCTTTTCAAGAAATGTCTTTGCACCTCTGATGCCAAATGTGCAATTTTCCTAGGAAACTATGACTGTTATAGCCATTCTGGTTGACACCTCTGCTGGCAAGTGTGGAATTTTCCCAGGAGCCTATCTGTGGGTGGTCCTGCCCTACAGACATAGCTGTTCTAATCACATGGACAGATATCTTAAGTGTGTCTCCTTGCCAGATATGTCCATTCTGATTACATAGTCTCCTTCTTCAACCAAAGTGTCATAGCTGAGTGACAGATATTTAGTTGACATAAGTGTCTCCACTTTGTTTTATACACTTTATACTATCTTGATTGGACTAATGCCATTTTACTGGTCCTGCTTTCCACAACTGGCCAAGTGGCTCAGTTAATTGGATCACTGTCCCATACACCAAAAGGTGGCTGCTTTGATCCCTGGTCTGTGCACCTACTTAGGTTGCAGGTTGGATGCCTGGTTGGAGCACATATGGGAGGCAACCAATTGATAATTCTCTCTCACATCTCTCTCTCTCCTTCTCATTCTCAGATCAACGAAAATATCCTCAGGTGAAGATTAAAAATTAAATGAAGAAAAAATTCACATAAGAATGAAAGAGGTAAAATTTTTTTTGTTCAGAGACGACATGATCCTATATGTAGAAAATCCCAAAGATTACACAAAAAATTGTTAGGAATAGTAAACAAATTCAGTAAAATCGGGGCAGAAAATCAATGCACAAAAATTAAGTTTGTTTCTATACACTAGGAACAAACAGTCCAAAAAATAATTTAAAAATAATTCAACGTATAACAACATCAAAATATACTTAAGAATAAATGTAACTAAGAGGTGAAAAACTTATACAATGAAAATTAGAAAAGACTTTTAAAAAGTAAAAAATAAATAAAATATTAAGGAAATAAGAAAAGATACATAAGTGGAAGTGGAAACACATCCCATATTAATGATTGTAATAATATATTGAGTACAAAACCCAGGAAGATTGACATATTAAAATCATCAAATATAATTTTCCATACTAGGCAATATAATTATGAAAAGAATTTTGCAACAAATAGGAGAAGAAAAGAATAATTACTGCTTTGCTGAAGTATAAGGACAGACAGCACTGGTAATACAATATTACTCATTAACTACAGCACAGCAAACTGCAGGTATTTTTAGTATATATTATTTTCATGCCTAAGGCTCCAATTACATTTCATAAGACTTCCTTTGTACAGAAAGGATTTAATGTAGCTTGTCATTATGTTTTATCTGATATTCAGCAAATGAGGGATATACTTCGGTGAGTATGTAGCACAAAAATATAGACCTGGGTCCTGGCTGGTGTAGCTCAGTGGATTGAGCTCCGGCCTGAAAACCAGAGTTGCTGGTTTGCTTCCCAGTCAAGGCACATGCCTGGGTTGTGGGCCAAGTCCCTTACTGGGGTGCTAAAGAGACAACAACATATTGATATTTATCAACCTCTCTTTCTCCTTCCCTTCCCCTCTCTCAATAAATAAATAAATAAATAAATTCTTCAAAATATATACAGACCTGGAAATACATCATTAAATACCTTCTTATGTTTTGTAACAAGAAGTTCTAATTCATGTACTACCCATTTTAAAAGATTATATTTATTTATTTTTAGAGAGAGAGGAAAGGGGGATGAAAGAGTGGGAGAGAAACATCAATGTGTTGTTGCCTCTCAAGTGCCCCCAACTGGGACCTGGCTCACAACCCAGGTATGTACCCTGTCTGGGAATTGAACTGGCAACCCTTTGGTTTGCAGACCAGCACTCAATCCACTGAGCTACACCCGTCATGGCTGATTCATGCACTATATTAATGGATTTCTCTTCCCTTACATAACTGTTTTAATTTCTGTTTTCTTTCAAGTTTAAGTTGTTTTTTAAAACGTTTTGTAAAAGAAAAATACAAAGACTGTATTTCACTCACACATGGAATATAAAAGGAAACAAACGAATAAATAAAAGAAAAACAAAAACAAACACTTAAATACAGACAACAGATGGGTGTTTACCAGAGAGGAAGCTGGGAAGAGGGAAGATGAAGAAGGCAAAGGAGGTCAAATATATGGAGAGGGATGGAAACTAGACTTTTGGTGGTGAGCATGCTGTAATGTATACAGATAATGAATTCTAATGTTGTACAACAAAAACTTATATAATGTTATTAAATAATGTTACCTCAATATTTCTTAAATATTCTTGACTTTTTAGAAATATATAAGTTTAAATGGAATAATAGTTGAATTATGAAAGCAGTAAGTTTCTACATGTTTATGGACTTGATTTTTAAATAAAATATCCTTCTGACTGGATCTTGACTAAACCCTGGAGAATTTTTCAATTTTCCTGCTCACGAGTTTAGGGAAAATCAAACAAAGAAACAACAACAATAACAAAAAACATATAAAACTGTGTTTAATGAAACTTTCCTAGGAGGTACAAAGACAGATGACATGATTTTTCTATGAAAAAATTTCTGCTGGAAACTAGAAGATACACCTCCAGCTTAATTTTGTGAAGAGTTTACTTTACATGAGACTGGGATGCAAAACAGCTTGCAGTCTTCCTCACAGTGGTTGACAGTTTTAGTGACATGTCCGCCAGTAGTTGGGTATTTGTAAATGCCTGTTTTCTTCATTTGTTTGTTTGTTTGTATGTTTAGTTTTAAAGTTTAGATACTTCTGCATTTTAAGAACATATATGAGTTGAGTGTGGAAATTGTCTCCATTTTCTGTATATTTTCTGAACTAAAGTAGATCCTGTCTCTTTGAGCAAAGTTGATTTTGGAAAATCAGTTATGTTATCTTTGCAACACTTCCATGGCACTTAAAAAATGTTGCTTCACATTGCAGGCCCGAAGTGTCACAGTAGCACATATAGTACTGCTTATCACCTGCAAACTGATAATTGAGTCAATGCTGGTGGATTTTAGAGGGTACATAGCAAGACCAACTTATCGTGGTGACATCATGCGTTTATAGTGCTAATGTTACAGAGCAACAGGAGGTCCGTTATTGTCCACCGCCTTATGGAAAGATGCCTCTTAAAGCCAGAGATTTGTGAAAAGGAAAGGAAATGTTTATTTAATGCTATACAGAGTTAAAGTAGTGACTTAACATCTTTAAAATATCAAAGTCCTTTAGGATACCCACAGGCGCCCACAGTGCTTCCTATCTCCCTCTGCCCTAATTCAGGGTACCGTACTTGCAAGGAAGAGAAGCACAGGTCCGGGATCCAGGCTCTTGACACCATCAGCTGTGTCGTTGTCCAGGCAGGATCTCTAATTAATCCAAAGCCATGTGGCACCTTCTCATGGACTACTGGCAAGAGTTCTTTCACTCTTCTTCCAGGCAGTCTCTCTTGCTCCCAGGCCACGCAGCTAAAGGGAGCACCCCAAAGCCGTGTGGTCCTTCTTCTACCAAAGTTGTGGGGAAGGGGTCTCCACTCTGGTGAAGCCACATGGCTCTCCCTCTTCACCAAAGATGCAGGGGTCTGCACTCTGGTGAAACCATGTGGAATCTCCTCCTCCCTCTGGCAAAACTGCAAGAGGGTCTCCACTCGTGCAAAGCCAAGTGGCAGTTCTCTGCTAAAGCCACATGGTGATTTTCCCTCACAGGGCTGTGAAGGTCCTAACTCTCGTGAAAGCACGTGGATTCTCCCTCAATGGCTGCTGCGTCTGTTTAAATCCCAGTGCCAAATCTCTTCTGTACCCCCATTTCTGACTCCTCCTACAATCAGTTACACCTGCCAGCATTCCCATATATTCCAAGTTTTTTGGGGATGCGATCATGAGTCTGGACAGGTGTGTCCCCATTTTCTAGAGCCAATCTTCTCCAAGCTCTCACGCAGGCACTGTGACTTGAAGTTCCTCCCCCAGTCACGTCTTGGGGGAGTCCTTTCCATCCCCCTGGCTCAGAGCATGGCCACAGCTATTCAACACATCTAAGCTACCAGCCAAAGGCTATAGATATGTTAAATGACCATGCCATGGATTAGCAACTCTGCATGTCCCTGCTCCATGTGTCCCTTCCCCCAACTCATTCCTGTGGGGGAAGGGGTAAGGACATCTTATATGTCCCTCTAATATTTCCCAGACACCCTGAGTTCTGGGCCCCATTCTAAATCCCTATTTTTGGGCTCCCCCTCCAGGCTGCACCCTGCATCACTAATGTAGAAACATGCTCTCTGTCCTCCATACTCTATCCCCATCTCAAAGTCCTTCCTTCTGCCTCAGCAATGTCTTGTAGCCATTGACAGCAGAAAAGTGAATTATATCTGACCATAACTGATCTCTTTCTGTAGGCCATTATCAGCACAACTGCACAACTTTGATATTCTGTGTACATACACAGGTGGTGAGGCTACAGTAAAGAGGTCATGCAGATTTCTAGTCCTGTGTTCTCCTGGCTTCTCTGCTAGGTTGGCTAACATGCACTAACAGCTGCAGCTCTGCCAAAGTCTAGGTTGGAATTCACTCCTCTTTCAAAAAATGATAGTTGAAACAAAGAGGCAATCTGCGTACTTGGGGAAGATATAGAATACAGGTACAAATTACCCCAAACCTTAAAATACCCCCTTACAGTGAATTTACTGATCAACCAATTGTGATCTTTGTTTCTCCATAATGTCTGCAAGTCAACCTAATAAATATGACATGTATTAATTCAGGTGAGATAATTTAACATTCATTTAATTTTGCCAATTGCATTCTAGATCTTCAATTCAACATTCTGAATTAATACTTTCAGTCCAAAAGCAAGACAGCAAGCTGGTAGCCAGCTTTGCAAGAGAAGGATCAGAAACAGGCAGAATAATTCAGTCAAAGCATAGAGAACCATAGAAACTTTCCTCATTTCAAGAAATGAATCTTTGTGAGAGGTCAAAGAGTGTAGTTTTTGCCAATCAGTAATAAATAACCATGAACAGGAAAATCCTCATTTTATCTTTCTTTTTCTAACATTATGTAGGTTATAACATACAAAAACCTCAAAGCCTTTGTCAATCCTAATCATCAACAAAATTAATTTGCATTTTTGGTTTTGCTTGGAAGGACTGAGATAAGAACTTTTCCATGGATTTAGTATTATGCATATTTTGGATTATTCTACTTTTTACATCCCCCACCCCTCTTTCTGGTATAATCTCTGATGGCAATTCTCCTATGTTAGCTCCTACTCCACAACAGAGAACAGAGCAGCCTCTTTCATAATAAGTGACTGACTTCAGATTAGATCCATAAGCATGTATCTAAATTAATGAGATTCATCCACTACTTTACAAACTTTATACAAATTCTTTCATCCAGCATCGTAAATAATCATGTGCAGTTTATGTTGTGGGGCAGCAGAATAAAAATTGTCAATAGATATCTTTATTAAGCACCTTTGCCACTCAAAGTGCTGTGATGGGTGCTAAAACAGAAAAATTGTAATAGAGTTAGGCTTGGCCTTTGGAATTCCTCAAATCGAAATAGTGAGATAATAAAAGTATGCTTGCATAATTTTAATATGAAAACATCTTTAAGGCTCATAAACACCAATATAAACTACTCAAAGATAAAGCATGAGTTGGGAAGAGACTAATGTGGGCTATATGAAAAACACCTTGAAACTTATGTTTGAGGCTGACATTGAACCTCTACACTGATCCTGGGAATTTATATGTTGCAAAATGATAAAGACCTGTATGTCCTAACCACCTCGGAATCCTCACTGTACAAAAATACAGACGTCATGGCCGCCATCAAATCACTTCCAGGATGCAGCAAGATATGGGGAATTTAGGGTATCTCAAGTGCAGCGGTAGAATTTAGGGCTCTGCTGAAGAAAGGAAAAAGAGATGAGAATAGTTCATATAGGCCTACAGAAAATATATAGTTAAACTCCACTTGACTTTGTAGGCAAGTCTTTTATGCAGTTTTACATCTAAGGATCAAAAACATCAGGTTTGGAAAAGGGTAGGTAAGTACATGGCAAATGATCTCAATTGTCAATGAGGAGAAATGTTCTCTGAGCCCATTCATATTTAAATAGCTTGATCACTGGTTCAAAATTCCCTTCCTCTCATACTGTTTTACTTCCTCTTTAGGGGCTTTAGATTTGTTAAGGGCTTATTAAGTGTAGTTAGATTTTTATAGATTCATACACAAAACTTTGACTTTGAGTTGTTTACCATAATTTTATCCAGTCAACAATTACTCTACATTGATTGCTATTCCTGGACACTTTATTTATTATAAATAGTGCACTTGAACATATTTAAGTCATTTTTAATAAAATGTATAAGTACAAAACTTCAGTAAATGTATTTTCAAGAGCCGTTGATTTATTTTAACTTCTTTGCTGTAAATACATTGTAAATTATTTGTAAGGTGTACATTCCTATAATACATCTCTAGCAGGCTTATAAATATATTATCAGCTCTTTACATCTCTTTGAGAGCCACCTTTTAAAATAAAGCATCCTCATATTCAGTATAGCTTCTTATGCTAAATGTAGAACTAGTTAGAATGGCAAAATATAATATGCCAAAATTGTTTTTTAATTTAGTAAATCTTAGAATATGAACAGTTTTTGCATTTCTGAGCAGAGACAACATGGGGAAAAACTGCTTTGTATCTCTTTAGCAAAGACTGATTGACTGTCACAATTAAGAAACTCCAAAACATCAGCAATATATACACTCTAATAAGGGTGTCCAACCTGCAGCCTGCAGGCTGCATGAAGCCCAGGGTGGTCGTAAATGAGGTCCAACACAAAATCATAAATTTACTGAAAACATTTATGTTTTCCTGTGATGCTATATCAGCCTTCTGTTCTCAAATTAGTTTTCTAAAGGAAAAGGGAGACTGAAAAATTATATAGGAAGAAGGAAACAGAAGATCAAGTTTAAAGTGGCTGAAATATCAACTCACTTGAACCTTTGTTCCAGTATTTAACTGGATTCAACAAACCACACCGGGAAGTTTCTGTAGTATAAGAAAGTTTAGTTTATACTTTTTTGTTGGTATTTTTTTAAGTTAAGAATGCAAGACTATGGATTAAAAGGGAAAAATACCTTGAGAATAAAAAACCCTGCATTTGCTTTTCTCAAAAGACAGTATAAAATAGAAGTTATAAATGGAACTTAATTTAGACTTTAGGGGATGGAATTTGGATCTTAGTCCAAATAAAAAATTAATTAAATTTCTAAATCCTATAAAATCTCAGAGAATCAATTTTCTCATCTGTCAATGGGATTTAGTATTACCTAGTGTATAGTGTTGTTATAAGGAACAGGTACGATTATAAGAAGAGTGATACATAGGTGACAGGAATCAATCAAATCATGACTATTATTACTGTCCTCACAGGTTTCTATCCAAGGAATGCATGAAATATGAATGTGCCTTTTGAATTTCCAAGACCTGATCTACATCCTACCAGAACCCACAGAATTCCTAGATTTCTATCACATTGTTAATATCAGGGAAAAATAGGAATTTTGGGAGAGATGGGATAGGGGTAAACATAATAGGAAACATGTAATTTCCTTTACAAAATCTCTAAGCCCTGGGGAGACTAGGGAACCACAGTAGCTGATAATATTCCAAATATTTTAATGTAAGTTTATCTAATGTTGGTGATGCTGAGATTTTTATGGTGCTGCAGCTGTACATTATTTGCAATTCAGAGTTAAATGCAACTGAATATTTTTCATAGTTTCCTTAGCCTACATCACAAATAACTAACAATAAATTTGGATACCAGAATCTGTGGTAACTTTAAAAATACAATGAAAGAGATACAATCCTTTTTAAGGTAATTTTAAGCCCAAATCGCTCCTCAATGCTTTGATTACTCTCCAAAGTGGTTAAAGGAATTGTTTATCACTATGTCTAAATTTTTCCTATAAAATAGAAATAACAACAATTCTCTGTCTCTTACTTCATTACAAAAGCTTTTGTAAGTGTTCCTTGTGCAATGAGGATTACAGATGATAATGAAATCATGAAATTAAACCTCTCACTTGTTCCACACCAATAAGTAGAGAAATTAGTATTTTAGAAGTAGGAATTAATAAAATTATTGTGATAGGATCAAGAACAATATTTCTGAGTTCTCCATTCTCTTTTGTTATTTTGGGGCAATGTTTATCCAGAAAAATTTATGGCCTATTTTCATGGTTCTATGTCCTCTTCACCTAATGGCTGAGGTGAAAAATAAATGAGGGCAATGGGAAAGAAGGAAAGCCAGGAAATATATTTTGGGTGTGGCCAGTGTAAATAAGGCCATGTTAATGTATCTAATAATTTTTTAAGCCTATCTGTGAAAAGGTTGCATAGTTTAATAGTTAATAGCATGAACTTTTTACTGGCCAGTGTGGCTCAGTTGGTCAGAACTTCATTCTGTAAACCAAAACTTGTGCATTCAATTCCTGGTCAGGGAACATACTTAGGTTGTGGGACCAGTCCCCAGTCAGGGCATGTGCAAGAGGCAGAAAATGTGGATTTTCTCTCACATCGATGTTCCTCTCCCACTCTTCCTCTCTCCCTTCCTCTCTCTATACAATCAATAAGCATGTTTTTGGGTGAGGATAAAAAATATCATGAGCTTTGCTAATCAAACATTCCTGCATTTGATTTCCAGCTCTAAATCAAAGGACAAAGTTATTACAATAATCTCCAGCACACAAGAACATTATATAAAATGTAGTATTTTAAAGTCTATTTCTCAACTTCACCAACAGGATATGCAAACCAAAGGTATTATTAGACACAAACTAAATGCAGGTCAGCCACTAGCAAAAACAAATAGTCAAATATAACAGAATATATGAGGGTAAGGGGCTGAATAACTCAAATTGAGTGGGTAGGCTGCAGTTGTCCCCTAATGGGATGAGAAAGAGAAGCAGGAAGTGCCAGCCACTAAAACCCCACAACTAGCATGATCACCTCCTAGTTTGCAAAGCTGGCTTTGATCTCCTAGGTCTTTATGTGTGGACAGGTTTCCTGCTGTTTAATCCAAATTACAGCAATATCTCATGAGAAACCTAGTTTCCTCGAGGTATTTAGCACCTGGTGGTCTGAAGAGCTGAGAATATGTTCAGATAAAACTCCAAATCTTTATGTTTTTCCCGTCACTAAAATTCTCCCAGCTCATCAAATCCAAGTTAGACTTTTACTCAAGTTTAACACCCTCTAAGTGAAGCAGTCTCTTTGACTTTGCTAAAATGTGAAATATCACTGGTGTGCATCAGCACTCTTTGTAAATAATTGTCTTTTGGCATTAGGCCTTTGTTACCCTAAATCAATTTTGCTCACTGGGGTCTGCACATACTGCTCTGTAGGTTTTACACTTTAAAACACCAAGGAATGTCATTCACATAAACTGTAATGTGAATATTTATACATCCCCTGGAATTGTGTAATATGCCTGGCATTGCTGATATTTACAGATCTACCTTTGAGATGGAGGATATTGTTGCACATTTAAATTTAAATTTGACCTCTAATTTCTCATTAGTATTTTTAAGTGATATCTTTATTTAGGGTTAGATATTTATATTAATTATTAGTTTCAAAGAGATAATGTACAGCAAGAACAGTGGATAGCATGTTGCTTACTTCCCTCCTTAGGCAGTAATTGGAGAGCTTTTTTTATTGACTTGACAGTTGAAATACGATGAGCATAGTAGGGAAGATGCTGACATTCAGTTGATTTTGCATATAGACTATCCCGATGGAATATTTCCAGGGTCTTTGAGGTGACTTACAGTTTCTTCTCAGACATTGCTTAATAAGCATATGATGTGAATTGGATTGGTTTGGGCAGAATGCTTCTTTGGAACATGACTCCTTGTGCATATACATCTATCTCTTAAGAACTACTGTTCCATAGACCATCTAGCTGCATTACAGAATTCTTTGAAGAATGGCATGCTTGTCAATATTGACATATAGATATGAAGGAGGAGATAAAGTCCAACAGAGATTGACACACTGACAAGTAAAACAAAATCTAGCTGAAGCACAATGTAATTATTGTAGCATTATTAATCTAATTCATTCTGCAAAATTTCATTCATCACATAATATAACCAAGTACTATGGAAGAAAGATAAATAATGAATAAATGAAAGTTTTAATCCTGGAGTCAGTGTTTATAAGTTTTTCAGCCCACCGACACTAGAGTTGGGTCATTTAATCTCAAATCCAACATTACTTATATGTATAATGTTAGAAACTTTACTTAAGCCCTCTGTGTCTCAGTTTTATTAACTATCAAGTGGGAATCATAAATATAACTGTTATACAAGGTTTTTGTGAGGGTTAGGTGATGTAATCCATGTAAAGCACTAAACTCAACATTTCAACAAAGACAGCTATATTTATTACAATAATTATTATAGCATTAGCAGTAATTCAAAAGCAGCATAGCACAATAATTAACATCATGATATCTGGAACCATGATGGCTTTGAGTCTTAGCTCTACCAATTAGCACTATGTGATCCTGGAAAAGTAAAGCACTTTTCTATGCTTCAATTTCCATCTCATCTAGTCATCATGAGAATGAATAAGATGCATTTAAAATTCTTTAAAGAATGCCTTGCCCATGGTATGCACTTACTAAATGTTAGCTATTATTATTAGAGGTTACATGAAACTGTCCTTCCATGGTGGGTTGAGTTTTCCCCAAAAGATATGTCCATGCCCCAACTCCCTGAGATATTTTGAATCATAATAAGAAATATGTATTTGGTCTTCATCTCCATTTCTGGCTCATAGCTTCCCAAACCTTTGAAATTTTTCTCAGTGTTAAGAGTGACAAATGTCTCCTGTTATATTAATTAGATGACTTTTTGACCTCATCCATGGTGACACCTGATTGCTGAGGAGGGGAGAGGGATTTGAAGTTGAATTAATCACCAATGAGCAATGACTTAATCAATCATGACTATGTAATGATGCCTCCATGAAACCCCCCCAAAAACAGTTCATCAGCCTTTTTTCTAAGTGGTTCCACACTGGGGAACCAGAAAATTTTCCCATGCCACCATGATGGGCCTCAAGCTCCATGAGGACAAGAGTTTCTTTTTTTGGAAGCTTGCCCCATGTATCTCTGTATCTAGCTGCTGATTTTTATCCTTTAATATCCATCATAATAAATCAGTAATCTAGTAATTAAATAGGTTTTCTTAAATTCTCTGAGGCATTCTAGCAAATTGATGCAACCCAGAGAGAGGGCTATGGGAACATCTGATTTATAGCCAGTTAGTCAGAAGTACAGGTAACAGCCTGGAATTGCAACTGGTGTCTGAATTGAATTGACAAGGACAGGGTCTTGAGCACCTACGGTCTATAGTTGATTGGTCAGAAGAACAGAATAACCAACCTGCACTTTTCATTTGCCTCTGAAGCAGAGGGCAGTCTTATGAGATTGAGTCTTTTACCTGTGCAATATGATTCTATCTCTGGGTAGATAATATCAGAATTGCATAGATACCCTGCTGGAGTCTTAGAATTGTTGCTTGGTGTGGGAAAGCCTCCACACAAAGTTTGTAATTGGTTCTAGGGAAGTTTTTCACATCTTACCCCACCCTCCAGCCCCACACCTGTGCATGTGAACTTATTTGAAAATAGCATCTTTACCAATGTAATTAAGTTGAGGATCTCAAGAGGATATCATCTTAGATTTATGGTGGGGCCTAAATCCAATGACTAGTGCCCTTATGAGGGAAACAAAGAGGTAGATTTGAGATTCAGAGACCCAGGGGAGTAGTGTACATGGAGATGTGAGATTAAAGCTATACTACCACAAACCAAGAAAAGCCAGGAACCAGCAGCACCTGGAAGAGGCAAGACAGGATTAACCCCAGAGACTTCAGGGGAAGTACAGCTCTAGTGAAATCCTGATTTCTGACTTCTAGTTTTTAAAAGCATGAGAAAATAAGCTTTGTTTATATAAAGCCAAGTTGTGGTAAATTTGTTACAGGAATCCCAATAAACTGATAGACCTCCTATTACTTCCATTTATCCCTCTTAAAAATAATTAAGTAACATAGCCATGTATTTTGAGACATCTACCTTTAAACAGTAGAAAAATTATAAACTTTTTAGCAATATTTTCTATTTACAAAGTCAGAATTTATATATATATATTTATTTCTTCTATTTGCATTCTTTTAGGGACATTTGGAAGATTTTTTTGCTGTATACAAATCTACCTAATAATTTTAATTTTACTTATGCTTTCACAAATATTTAATATATTTGACAAACATTTATTGAGTGCCTACTATGTGCCATGCATTATGCAGAAAGCAAAGATGTGGTCCTATCATAAAAGACCTCATAATCAAGCAATTTAAGTATGAATGAGATTTAGCAGTCTAACAGATAAATATGCTGAGGACGAGGAATCCATGGAATTTAGAATCATCCCAGAGTTCCATGGTACCCTATGGATCTTTTGGGGTGAAAAACATATCACTGTGTCCCCTTGACAGATATACTTAGTGTTGCCCAGGAATCTTAGGTTTTTTTATTTGTTTGTTTGGTTGGTTCGTTTTTTTTTGTTGTTGTTGTTTGTTTGTTTGTTTGTTTGTTTCTGCCTAGAGCCAGTTATTGGACTAAGGTTTGAGAATTGCTGGTCTGGTTCATCTTCATTGACTAAACATTGTTAAAGTTAATGAACAGAAACCTCTTTTAGAATGAACGTGGAAGTCTTGAAGATAGAACTTTCATGAACGTGTCACTCAATTCACACTACTGATCCCAACAGGAAGCGATAAACCTTGCAACTCTGATAAGATGTGATACCACTTTACAACTTAGGAGGAGGAAGAAAAGATTCCTCCTTAATAATTATCAGCTCAGCCAATTGGATACTGCCATAACTCATACAATAAAAATTCACTATGCTTTGAATTTTCAGTTTTCTTCAATAAATTCTTAGTCTACAATAGCTCCTCCCAACTCAACAAAATAATATTTATCTCCTTTGTTTCTCTGGAATTGCATGTGGTTTGTCATTAGATCGCATGTCCTAAATTGCAATTTTTTGTTGTTCCAGAATAAATCTATTTTGCTGGAGAAATAAGTGGCTGTCTGTTAATTAAAGGTCAACAGCAGAGATGCATCTATAGCATTACTGTTAAGGGCTTTCTTATATTTATTTGAACATTTCCAGTGATGGAATATCATTCTTTGTGAGTCAACTGGGTCCTTTGTTACACAAAGCATTAGAAAGTTGTTAAATATATCTGTATTTAGTCTAGCTCCTCTTAACTTCTATTCACCAGCCACGGTTCTTCATTATGTGAAAATAATGGGTAATCTACCCATAAATGGTGGGTTCTTAAAATTGATAACATATGACTTTTCTAATATATTCTTTGCACACCTACTTCCTCCCATTGTTACCTATTTTGCACTCATTTCAGACCCATGTTCTTAGTCACTTTCTGTAGATCAAGCTCTAGTTTGTCTATTTCCCTTTTAAAAATTAACTTCCATAATTGGTTGTAATGCTCTGATCAATGAAAATTACAGTGCAGCCTTACTTGGAGACTAGGCTTATGTTAATACAGCATATTTGTAGCAGCTTGTTTTTTTTTATTTGTTTTGTGGCAGTCACATCATTTTGCTAGGACACATGAACTTAGACTCAAATAAAACTTCCATTATTCTTTTTTATTCCATTATTCTTTTTTCACGAAAGCAATTTATAAGCTAAGGCTCCTCTTATCCCTTCTTTCTCATCTGATTCTTTAAATATTAAATACAATATTTCAAATTTACTCCTATTGCTTCATTTAATTTGTTTTGGGTCATCATTCCAATTTCAGTAGTAAAATTTGGGGACTGTATTATATAATTCAGCCCTCCAATATTTTTGCTTACTTTTATAATTTTTAAATCTGAAAACTTGTTAAAGATTTTCTAAATCAGATAAGACATATAGAATGAGATTAAAAGAATGGCTTCCAGAGTCAAATAGAGTTAAATTCTGCCTCTGAGTCCCAGCTTTGATATTTATTTCTTATATGCATTGCCTTTGATAATTTAGTTAATTGTTTAAGTTCAGCTTATTTATTTGTAAAATAAGAACAATAATAAACTTAATTTATAGCATTATTATGTAGACTACATATAATAATGTCTATAAAGATTTTAATATGATACCTGGGTTAGTCATTCACTGATTCCTTCAACAAACATTTATTGAATGACTGGTAGTTTTCAGATATCATTCAAAGTCTGGAAGATGATAGGTAAATAACATTTAATAAGGCAGATGAAGATCCTTCCAAGAACTGACATTAAGAGATATAAGAGCAAGACAACAAGCATATAAACATATAAAAATGAATAAATCAAAAAATTGTAGAGGATGGCAAAAGTTATGAAAAAATGGGTTAAAGGAATAAAGGGGAATGAATAAAAGAGAACATCTTTTTAAAAGGCATTGTTTATGATAAGACCTGCTTGAGAAGATAGAACCAGCCACAAGACAACTGGAGTATTATTGCTCCAGGCAGAAAAACAGCAAGTTAAAGACTCTGAGCAAAGAACAAGATTATAGCTGTGAAGTGATATAATGCAGGTCAGAGTCTGACAGTAAACATGAGGGAGAGAAGTACAAGATGTGGTCAAAGAAATAGGGGCTACATCACTCAGGGCATTTTAAGCTATAGTCTGATTTCTTGTTAATTCTTCATGCGATTTAAAAAATTAAAGATTTTATTCATTTATTTTTATAGAGAGGAAGAGAGGGAGAAAGAGAGGGAGAAAAACATCAATGTGTGGTTGCCTCTTGTGTGCCCCCTCCTGGAGACCTGGCCTGCAACCCAGGAATGTACCCTAGACCGAAAATAGAACCAGTGACCCTTTCATTCACAGACCAGCATTCAGTCCACTGAGCCACACCAGACAGGGCTACATGCACTTTCTTACACCAGTTCATTTATTCTGTTTTTTATGTCTTACTTATTTCTTATATTTTAAAAGGTACTTTATTTTTTGAAATGCTTATTGTAGTAGATGATAAATATACGATAACAATGAAAAGCTGTTTAAAATTAAAATTCTTGGGAAAAATTTCTTTAGAAATGCAGTCCAGTCTAGATCCTCCCTGAGATTTGAGGCTCAGCTCCGAAATGTTGAACATTAAGAAGTTTTTAAAAACAAAACTGCTTCTGTGAGACTTCTAGTGGTTTAGTCATGGAATTATAGACAGGTCAGTGTGCCATTTTGGATGACTAACATTTCCATCTATGCTCCTAATTTGATTTGTACACTAATTACAAGTGAACTGCACTTAAATTTGGGTTTTGTTTTGTCATTTATAATTTACCCAATGACAACAGTGGTTATGCCAGAGAACTGGGTGAGGCAGTCACCATGGCATGAGCTTTTACTCTCACCACAGCTTTAAGCTAGCAACTGAGGAAAGCATTGCTATACAAATTAGCCTGTCTTTTAACCAGACTAAGATTGCAGTTTCATACTGAATGTAATACTGTAAGCATAATAGGGTTACAGACCTATCTGTTTTTTTGCTATCCATGAAGTTTTCCTTCTCTTCAGATATGGTTTACTGAACTTTGGCACATTATAGGGAATTGCCTTACTTCAGTGCATGGTAAAGTGGAGGGCATGGCTGATGAGAAAGTCTGCATCTGACTTTTTATCATGGTTATATAATGTTGTCCTGGTTTTTTTTTTTTCCCCTTATGGAGTAACTGCTGCTGTATGTACCACAGGATAATGTCTACTACTTATACAGCAATTTTTATCTACAGTGTGATTACACATACTAACACACTAATCATCAGGAGAGAAGGATTATATAACGCCTCAGACAAATATCCACCCCCTGAATTTCCAAATGAATTGAGTAACTACATTAAATAAAACAAATGGATCATCAGTTTACTTGTAGCTGTATTACACAAAGTGGTCCGCTAGCACTGGATTTAGTGAGTGATGGTTACAGGTTCATATTACAGTACATTACCAGAGCCCCTGCAGGAGAGGCATTTGCAAACCAATCTTCTGCTTCCTGGTCTCAGAGGACTTACTTTAATAACGACTGATATTTCTTCACAGCCTCTTAATGGATCCAGCTGGCACTGTGCAGGATTCTCAGGTGTGGTGGATTTTTTTACTTTACTCATCTGTTAATTCTTCCCAGGAGGGCATATTTTCGTATGAAAATGTTTTGGTAAAACCAGCAGTGGAGTTTTACCATTATCCTTTCACCTTTCACTTATATCACACCCTCTCTATCCAATAACACGCACTAACAGTTTCACAATCTGAAATAAATGAAATGCCAAGTACAATGGCTTTCATGTTACCCTAAACACCTCCATGGGCATTTAACAATGGCCATTGTTATACAGGACATTTCCTAATTACATTGGAATCCTGAATATGGGAACCCTTATATGGGAAAGGAATCCTGAAAAGAGTTTATTTTGGAGTTTAAGCTTCTTTCACTCTCTAAGAAAATTTCAGATCTTAACAATATATAAGCATGCAAACTGGGGGTTGGCCACTTGGCACCTTCCATTCACATGACTCAACAATTAGTGCTGAAGGATACAGGTTTTTATTAATGAGGTTGCCACCTTGTGGGTGCCAAGAACACTCCTGCTCAGAACCCTCCTCTCCCACAAGACACAGAACTTCCCTTTCTCCCTACAAGTCTACAAGCCAAAACTATGTCCAGAAGTTCCCCATATGTTTATCAATACATCAGCGTCATGCAAACAGGTCTCAAGCCTCTCTGGAATGCCCAATTGTGGGTTTCAGAGTTGCCATGCTCTCAGAGCAGCTCTCTCCTTCAGGATCCGGGGCACACTGTCCTCGGCCTCCAGGCAGCAGTTCAGGAAACCATGTGCCATGCTACACTGGATCATGGTGACTCAAATGCTGGAGCCCAGGAAGGCACACATCCCTGCATGGGACCCTGCCTCCAGGAGTAGGCTCTCATCCATTCAGCCTACTGGATGGATGAATGGATGAGAGGGGCTCATCTTGTTCTGCTGAAACAAGTGCATCGGTCTGTGCAGGGAGCAGGACCAGAGGTCTAGAACGTCCTAAATGGCAAAACCCCAGAGAGAGGGCTTGCACCAAGCTCTAAATTCCCATATCAAAATTCCCCATACTGAGAGAGTGATTCCTCCATATGTACTTCAGAGAAGCAGAAGTCTGCAGCTTAGCATTCTTAGTCACAGTTCAACTCCAAGGATCTCTCACGTCTGTGATTGGCCTATTGGCTCCTGCAGCAACATTAGCTCTGCCTCTGTCTTCTCCAGGCAAACCTCCTCCTCTCCTCGTGTGTCTTTTTGAAGTTCTCTCTATAGACCTCTGCTGCAGACCCCCTCTGACCTTGAGGCTCTCTCCTCTCTGTCTGACCTTCAGCCTGCTCTAATTTAAATGCTCAGCTCAGAACTTCTGATGTGACCTCATATCCAGCTTTTCCTATGGTACTTTAGTGTCTTCCATTTTTGTCAGCTCCCCAGTGTCTTTGACTACCTTTTGGCTGCTATCTTTAGTCAGGGCAAGAGTTCCCAGTGATGCACGGACATCCGGGAAGGCATTCACACCCCTAGATATGTCACAAATTACTGCATAGTCTCATAGTCATGTATACAATTCACCCTGGGCAGCAGTCTTCTACCCTTCAGGAAGGCCTGGCTATTAATTTTCCTTTGTTATGCATTGTGTCTTAAATACTGTACTTTCCACTCAGTGGGCATCCTGTGCCCAATCTTGCCTGAAAAAGTATTGTGGGGGTTGTTCCCCCATTCTCAGGGGGCCCAGGCTCTGCACCTCATTATAAATACAGTGTTTATATAATGTTAAATTACATGGTGACTCTACAACAGTGTATTTCCTTTTTACTTTTATTTATCATATATAAGTATCCCCTGTGTTCTTAAAAATAATAAGACCAAATTTAATATAATCAAAAGATATGCAGCCAAATATTATTTATAACATAAAACAAAAGAAGGGTACAGCTTCCTGAATTTTGGGCATTATTTTTGTATGCACAAAAATAAAAAAAATAGAAAATGCAAAGTCTTATAAGCATTTTATTTAATATTCTAAAAATGTCTTTTCTATAAAAGTACAAATAGTTGGGGGAAAATGGAGACAACTGTAATTGAACAAAAATTTTAAAAAAGACTTGAAAAATAAAAGTATTTATTGATAAAAAGAACAGATAGTTGTATTAGGCCAGCAGAATAACCAGAGACATTGAAATAAACAAACTGACAGTAACTAGAGGGGAGGTTGGAGGAGATAACAGGGGGAAAAGCAGGAAGGGCCATCAAGGAACATGTATAAAGGAATCATGGACAAAGTTAAAGGGGGGAAGGATTGAGGGTGGGAGGTGGGGATGATTGGGATGGGTGGCAATGGTGGGGAAGAAATGGAGAAAACTGTATTTGAACAACAATTTTAAAAAAGAGCTGGAGAAAAAAAAACAACCATAATCATCTGTCCCCTCAATCAGTCCTGCTATTTATGTTGGTCAATACTTTCAAGATTTATTGTCTAGATAGTCTCTCATTGAGCAATAAGTTCAAAACTAGCACTTTGATTTGGTATCCAGATGTAAACCACCACTTTTGTTGGTGGACTTTGCTTTCAGGCTCTATGTTGATTCAAGCACATCATTTGGTATGTGTATCCTTCCATGAGAGACCACTGCTGATATAATGAAGATAAAACAGTTGAATAAATAAATGTTGGAACCCTTATGGAGGGAAATTTGTCTAAAATTCTCTTTCATCTCTTTTCATCACAAATACAAACAAACTGATATCCTGGCATGTGGTCTTTCCAAATGTTATCTGTAAAGCAAATGTTTGATCAGTTTTCTTTACATCTACTGAGAGATCCCCTGGAGAAACCAAGTTGGGGATGACATTAGAATCGTTCTAGTGCAGAGCAAACCAGAAATTTTGTGTCCAAATTCAAAGAGTTTGAGCTCCACAAGTTTCAGAAAAACTTCAAAAGAACAGGTGCTACTGTGTGAGAGCGCATTACAAAAGTTTTCAATTGGACTGGATAAAGACAAAGGAAATGTTTTGTCTATGAAATAAATTTTATTCCATTCAGTGGTTTTGCAGCTATTAAAAAAAAACAGTGACTGCAGCAATGCTTTCATGAAAGAAAGCACTGTCATTTTATGATATGAAATCTGCTTACGCATGCATCTGAAAAATATTGCAGTTTAACGGGAGTAGGAGTTTTGGGACTGGGGTTTTGCAAGAAAATTTGAATATCTGTATGTGGCATGATATCAGTTATTTAATTTTATCCTAAACAGTCACTCAAAACCTCAGTAATGTGGACCCCACTCATTCAGTGTTTCTAATTCCAGTATATTCAGTTAATTCAATTAAATAAACAATTTTGGAGTAACTTAGTCATGTCCATTTGCCTCTATGGGCTATGTAAAAGGGAAAAAATCTTTATCTATTAAATTAGAATGTCTATTTGACTACTTGTGTTTATTTTGCTCTGTGTTCTTAAATGTATTACATATGCATAACTTTCCATAAATTCTATGATACTGATTTGTAACCAATTTTGGCAATCAGCAAGTATTTGCAGAATATGTTTAGTGAGTTCAGAACTGCATTTGGTTACCACAGATTCAAAAGAAGCACACCATTGATAAAACAAATATTAAAGCCCATGAACTAATAAGAGATCAATGAAGTGTTTCATTGTGTGGTGTGGAGCTACCAATTTTAAAAACCAAAAGAGATACAGAGAAGAATGAAGTAAACATGTGACTGGATACTTGTGGGATGTTGCCTGAAGACACTGGGGCATAAAGTCAATTTTTAAGAATAGGCTTTGTTTAGATGGGCAGAAATGAGTTCAAAGAACATTACAGATAAAGTGAGTAACATAAAAAAGTGCATAGATAGTAAAATATATTCTAGGGAATGATAGCAAATGATTTGGTTGAGAAATAGCAGATTACTTTGGACCTGCAAACCATGACAGAAACTTTTATTTGGACTGGAACTCAAAAGGAAGCTACCTTAAGAATTATTATTTTTTGCTATTAAATAAATCATTCACACCAAAAGGGTGAGTTAAAAAGCATTGCATAATTTAAAAAATAATAATAATAAAAAAAGACTTCATTTTTTTCTTCACTCAGTTTAAGATACCAGTAAGTTAGTATTTATATTTTCCACAGTCACATTGTACTTCACTGCCAAAATAACCACAATCCTAAATTCTACATTAATGATTATCTGTTTTCTTTAATTTTGTAATATTAATATATGCAATCATAAAAAACATATTTGCTTAGGTTTGCCCTTATTATTAATATAATGATGCTATAATCTGCTGACACTTGCTTCTTCAACTCAACATTGTATTTTGGAAATTTATGGATATTAATGTCTATAACTGTGGCTCATTAGAAGGCTATACTGCTATATAATAGTCCATTGTTTCTGTATGACACAAGATTTTTTTTTTTCCTGTCTGCCACGGATACATTATTGGGCTGTATTCAGGTTTTGCTGTTATGAACTTTGCTGTTATGAGTTATCTTTTTGTGTCCACAGGTGGTATAACTTGACAGAAATGCCTAGGAGTAATGTTGGGTCATAAGTTATTCACATGATCAATTTTATTAAATAATGTCAAACTTTTAAAAAATACATATTTTATTGATTATTCTATTACAGTTGTCCCACTTCTCTCCCTTTATTCCCCTCCACCCTGAACACCCCTCCCACCCACATTCCCCACCCCTTGGCTCATGTCCATGGGTCATACATATAAGTTCGTTAGCTTCTACATTTCCCACACTATTCTTGCCCTCTCCCTGCCTATTTTGTATCTACCATTTATGCTACTGATTCCCTGTACCATTTCCCCATTTCTCCTCCTTCCTTTCCCCACTGATAACCCTCCATGTGATCTCCATTCCTGTGATTCTGTTCTTTCTTTAGTTGTTTTCTTAGTTTGTTTTTGTATTTTTTTTAGGTTTGGTTGTTGACAGTTGTGAGTATGTTGTCATTTTACTGTTCCTACTTTTGATCATCTTCTTTTTCCTAAATAAGTCCCTTTAACATTGCATATAATAAGGGCTTGCTGATGATGAACTCCTCTAATTTGATCTTATCTGGGAAGCACTTCATCTGCCCTTCCATTCTAAATGATAACTTTGCTGGATAGAGTAATCTTGAATGTAGGTCCTTGCCTTTCATGAATTGGAATACTTCTTTCCATCCCCTTCTTGCCTACAAGGTTTCTTTTGAGAAATCAGCTGATAGTCTAATGGGATCTCCTTTGTGGGTAACTGTCTCCTTTTCTCTTGCTGCTTTTAAGATTCTCTCCTTATCTTTAATCTCGGGTGATGTAATTACGATGTGTCTTTGTGTGTGCTTCCTTGAGTCCAACTTCTTTGGCACCCTTTGAGCTTCCTGGACTTCCTGGAAGTCTATTTCCTTTATCAGGTTGGAGAAGTTCTCTTTCATTATGTTTTCAAATAAGTTTTCAATTTCTTGCTTTTCCTCTTCCCCTTCTGGCTCCCCTATGATTCAGATGTTGGAACATTTAAAATTTTCCCAAAGGTTCGTAAGCCTCTCCTCATTTTTTTGAATTCTAGTTTCTTCATTCTGCTCCAGTTGGATGATTATTTCTTCCCTTTGTTCCAAAGTGTTGATCTGAGTCCCAGTTTCCTTCCTTTCACTGTTGGTTCCCTGTACATTTTCCTTTATTTCACTTTGTATAGCCTTCACTTTTCCTCTATTTTGCAACCATGCTCACCAATTTTTGTGAGCATCTTGATTAGGAGTATTTTGAACTCTGCATCTGGTAGGTTGGTTATATCTTCATCTCTTAGTTTTATTGTTTCTAGAGTTTGGTTTGTTCTTTCCTTTGGGCCATTTTTTTTTCTTAGAGCACCTATTATGTAGTAAAGGGCAGAGTCTTAGGTATTCACTGGGGCAGGGCAATGTAGGTTACTGCCTTGTGGTGCAGTGTGTGGGGTAGGTTCAGAGAGGAAACAATGATGCTTGCTCAGCTCTTTGGTGTCTTTCAGTCACTTACTTCACTACTCACAAGCAAAATGGGCCCTTCTGGTGTTGCTCTCTGGGTGGTTGGGTTTGTATACATTCTAGGACTCTGTGGGTCTCTCCAACAAACACTCCTGTAAAGCGGGGAGTTTCGTTTGCTGCTGCAACCACCACAAGATTTTTTAGTAAGTGGTTTTGAGACTTTATTTCCCTGTGCTGGAACCCTGGGTTGCATAGTCTGTCCACTCCCCAGATGTTCCTCCTACTTTATCTGCACACTAATGTGGCATCGTTCAGTCCTCCAGCCACTGTCCCTCCTGCCCACGTCCTCCATCCACCACCTTGCTGCAAGTCCTCTCCAGCCCAGCTGCCCATCTCTGCCCCTCCTAACAGTCTGGATGAATGTTTCTTCTTTAACACCTTGGTGGTTGGATTTCCATACAGTTCAATTTTCTGGCAGATCTTGTTGTTATTGTTGTTTTTTAATTTGTTGTTGCCCTTCTTTTAGTTCTGTGAGGAAGCAAGATGTATCTACCTACACCCCCATCTTGGCCAGAAGTCTCTGGCTTAAATAATTTCAAACTTTTATTAAATAAAAATTTATTCTTCCACCAAGTTTTGAAAATTCTCTTTGTTTCATGGTCTTACCAACACTTGATATTGTCCAACTTTTTAATTTTTGGCAACTTGGTGAGTATAAATTTTGTTTAACCATCATTAATTTGAATTAAAAAGATTATTAATGAGGTTGGACATATTTTATATATTCATATACACTCATGTTCTCTTTTCTGTGAAATATCTAGTCATGCCTTCTTTGTATTTTTCTAGTAGATTGATAGAGTTTTTCTTATCCATATATAGGAATTTTCATGTTTTGAATAACAAAAATAAGTTATCAAATATATTTAATGCAAATATTTTCACAGATTACGGGTCATGTTTGTCTAATTATCTTTGGAAAACAGATTTTTAATTTGTTTTAAAGTAGCTGACCATATCAATCTTCTGCTCTAGAGCTTCACATTTGGGTTCTGGTCAATAATTCCTTCCCTATCCCATGGTAGTAAAAGTAGTCTGCAACTTTAATTTCTAAAAAAAATATAGAAATGATTCCTTAAAATGTCATACCCAAATTAACAATATTAGCATTACATGGGAGCTTGTTAAATATAAAATATCTTGGGTTTCAGCTCAAACATATCTAGAATTGTTGCATAAAAGGCTTAAAAATTTGTTTTCTATCAAGCCCCCTAGGTAAAGTTTGAGAACTTTATGTGCTTTGAGCATTTATGTTTTGGAATTTTGCATTGATTTATGTATAAAAAGGGAAGTAAAGATACAATTTTTTCTCATTTTGATATATTGTTTCACAGCTTCATTTATTACCTACTCTCCTCACAGCCACCTTTACATAAATCATGTTTTTATACATATATATTTCTTGGGGGATTTAAAGATCATGTTTGGGAGAGTTGATATGCTAACAATATTTAGTGCCTAACAATGAATATGATATACCTTTCCCTTTATTTTGATATTAAAACATTTTATTTGATTAATGTTATTTTTTAATTTTCAGCATACAGATGATATTTTTATTTATACTTAGATATTTAAATATCATTTTCAATCATGTTATTTATTAAATTTTAATTTCCAATTGTTCAACACTCTTTTAAAGAAATAAAATCGATTTGGTTATTGATATTTACTCAGTTAGACTTTTAAACAGAGGTAGTGGTCACCAGCTGGTCCAGGACAGTTCCCCGGCATGGTGCCCTAAAGACAGCTTTTCCGCCTACAACATTGGATTTCTGAGGAAAGCCAGTCTGTGATAGCAGACTAGTGGCTACCCCACCCCTACCTACCAGGGCAAGAAACACACAGACCCGCCTGGAGAGGCTTAAGTGCATAAAATCACTGGGGTGGAAATGAAAGGCACATTGGTTGTGCAGGCACACACACAGGTGTCTGTGCCCCCAAGCCAAGGTGGTGGTCGCTGGTAATTGGGGACAGTGCCAGAGTGGTGGAGACCATAGCCACAAATGGAGCCAGGAGAGAAGGAGGGCCTCCACTGGCTGCCTCCGAGATAGACCTTGGACTTGCCTGAGAGTTGGAGAGAGTGGAAAGCTGGGCAGGGGTCTAGAGAGGCAGTGGCACCCAAAGAGACCTTTTCCAAAAGGGAAACTGAAGCGCACTGGGCAGGTACCTCATATGCATAGTTGCTTGGACCACAAGGAGGGAAGATTGTGGGTTCTAGTAGCTCCTACTCAGTGCACTCCACAGATTGATCAAAGGGGTGAAAAGTGAGGTTGTTTATCCATATGCAAATGTACAAACTGGAGAGTGCAGGTAGCACAGCACTCCAAGGTTGTGGGCTGGAAACTGGATACCTGTGATTATTGCAGCCTAGAGTGGGTCTACTTCCTAGCAGAGTCACTGCAAAGTAAAAACGGAGCCCAAGGGCTACTGATTGCAGGAGCCTGGAGGATCTGCAATACCAGCCAAGCAAGCTTAGCAACTACCAGCAGGGGGCGTTCATTTTTCTTTTTCTTTCTTTTTTTATTGAAGCGTAACAAAATAAGTCCTGGAGCTGAGAGGAAACCAGAGACAGATCCAGAAAGAAGCCTTAAGGTGAAAACCAACACCTGAGACAAAGTTTACCGTGCTCTTTATTAGAATTTGTAATTTTTAAATTTAATTTATCTTTGTTTTCATTTATATAGGTTATTGTTTTTTGTTGTTGTTGTTTGCTTGTTTTTTTTGTTTGTTTTGCTGTGGCTTCTTTTTCTCCTTGTCATATTGTATCTTTTATTTTTTCACTTCACTCATATTCCAAATAACATACTACTCTCGGTCTTTAACTTTTTACTCTTTTTATTTGGCTTATCTATTTTTATCATACTACTGTTTTTCTAAAGACCATGCAGCACTTACCATCCTGGTGTCAATCCATTTCACCAGCTTTCTGAATTTTGTTACTATTGTGGTAAGCTTATTTGCTCTCACAATACACTGACTTACTCTCCCTTGCTCTCACTATTGCTCCTCCACCTAACCTCACAAGTGCTCCTCTTACTTGAGTCAGCACACATTTTTCTCCCCATCTAATAAGAGGCTTATTTAATTTCCTCTGTATATAAACAGTCTAGTTAGACAAAATATCACAGTTATTGCAATTTTGCATAAATGGAATTCATAGTTGTTCACTATTTGTTGATTCTTTAAACCCCAGAGAAAACTCTAACATTGTCTTAATCCATTTCACCTTCCCCTTGCCCCTGATCAGTGGTGCGAGGAATTGATGCAGGGTGCAGTCAGGAGGGGGGCCCCCAAAATAGGGATTTGGAATGGGCCCAGCACTCACAGTGTCCAGGAAATATTAAAGGGACATATAAGATGTCCTCACCCCTTCCCCCACAGGAATGAGTTGGGGGAAGGGACACATGGAGCAGGGACATGCAGAGTTGCTAATCCATGGCATGGTCCTTTAACATATCTATAGCCTTTGGCTGGTAGCTTAGATGTGTTAAATAGCTGTGACCATGCTCTGAGCCAGAGGGATGGAAAGGACTCCCCCCAAGACGTGACTGGGGGAGGAACCTCAAGTCACAGCGCCTGCGTGGGAGCTTGGAGAAGATTGGCTCCAGAAAATGGGGACA